>BGPR01003065.1:0-104665 GCA_013235015.1 Araneus ventricosus | reverse complement strand
ACCTTCCCTTAAGGCACACGGAAATGGGCTGTGCTTGCAAGGATAGTTGGACTCCCTACCGAGACTATCTCCCAATTCTATATCAGAACCTCCCATCCCCTCAAAAGAAACCAACCGCCTGAGACCGGCCTTCGTTGTTGTTAAGAGAAAATGTTTAGACCGCCTCGCTCGGTGTGAGAGGGTTAAGCCGCTACGGGTATCTGTAGGGATTCAGAGAGTTCAAAGGATGAAAAGGAATATTTTTGTACTTCATATATCTTTATTTTAATGAAATTATGATTAAAATTCATACATTGCTTATTATTAGAAAGTTTATGTCTATTGAAAAATATACAACATTCTGGTCCAACGGGCGCAGGGCTTGAATTTATTTCATATTTTCCTTTCAAATATGTGTTTAAATGTTAAAAACATTATTAATATTTATTAAAACAATATGTGACTAGAAAAAATGAAAAAAATACAAGAAGAGTTTATAGAAACTTAATGAAAATTAAGGCAGAGTGAATTTACAGCTCCTCCAAAATGAAAATGAAAATTAAAGCAGAGTGATTGGATGGCGGATTACGGAAAGAATCTTTATGAACATATAAATATTGTCCAATGGATTGATTTCCTGCAAAAGAAATATTAATAAAAACTTTTGTCTGCAAACGGCGTCTGTTTTTGGAGCCAAAAAATTTTTATCTTTAGTCGGAAGTTCTGTGGCGTCCGAAAGATTAGCATCTGCGTTGAATGACGTTGTTTCCGACGAGAGGTGTCGACTCACGGATCAACACTTCGCTGAAAGAGTCTTTATGAGCAGATTGGATGATAAATATAGACAAATGAATTAATTTCTTGTGAAAAAAATGTTAATAAAAAATTTTGTCTACAACACTTACTAATTGCAATAACTAATTATTGTATTAATACTTACTTATTGTATATTATTATTAATATAAAATTCTGTCAACAAACGTTGCTTTGAAGAAAAAAGCAGAAAACCGGTTATATTGAGCGGTTTTAACCTCCAGGTTAAACCGTAGGTGAAAAAAACCGTTTTTATTTGCAATTACCGCCATCCCTAAGAAAAACAGGATAAACTTTATGTAAAATCATGTATGCAATGTATTAAGCTTATTATTTTTCATGGCATGCCGTATTGCAAGATCACAATATTATACGTACTGGTTGTCAAGAAGTAAGAAGAAAGAAGTGAGACTGCGATTTTTAACTGAAATTAAAGATGTAGTATTTTCTATTCACTGTATAAGAAATTAAAAAACTATATTTTGTGCATGTTGAAAATTCCAAAACACTGGTTTTTGTTTTTACTCTATTTCATGAATTACATTATAAATTTCACAAATAAGTTTTTAAGGTATCCGACTTGGTTGAAAAGCGATTTTCGAAGAAAAATTTTTAAAAAAACATTTTTTTGATCTAAAAATAAAGCCACAACTTTTAAGATTCTAAAACAGTCATTGTTTTCATTACCATTCCTTGAATATTTTATTCCTTGATATTTATTTAAACTAATGTGTTATTAAAATTTTTAAATGCATTTTCTGAAAAATGAAAATTTCACTAAAATTGATCCACGGAAAACGTGATATCTCCAAAACAATTCATTAAAATTAATTGAAATTTGGTACACATGTTTCAACACCCTTTGAGGGTGTAGTAGACAGCAGATCTAATGATAGCTTTATTTAGTCATGCTTTACAGTCACTTTTCTTTCGAAACATAGGATAATTTTGGCGAAAAAAATCAATGACGTTTGACTTTGAATGTCCATAAAATATTTATTTATTGAAATAAATTTTATTTTGCAGTCCATTACATTCTGGATGGTTTGAAAAGAAAGCATGCGAAATTAAAATGAAATATGTCCCCTATTTTTCAATTATGCTGTCTTTCTTAACATTAAAATATTTATTAAAATTCTTGAAAAAATTATTATTTTCAAAAATTACTGATGATATATGAATTTGTAATTTTTAATTGTGACAATTTAAATCTATTTTTGTCAGCTAGCTCTGTAAGTCTTTTTTTGTGCATGCTTCCTCACGTTTTTTCCTCCGAACCAAGTCAGGTACCTTAAATTAAATTACCAGATTTACAACTGCACGATAAAATGGAAATTTAAGGGTAATTGGAGGATTCAGAATTAAAGCGAACCAAGTCCAGGTATATATTCAAGTCTATAGTTCAATTTGTATCCACCGGACAGCAAGAACAATTAGAAGTCCACTGCTATTTCAAATGCAGTTAATCAACTTTGAAATTTGTTTTCTCGGAAATGAATCTCATGGACTTAGTTCACTTTAACTCTTAATCCTCCATATGCTATTTATAATTTTATTATTGCTTTAATAAATGATATTCTAGACATAAATGGTTGATATAATCCAGTATATCTGCAAAGGGAATCGAAATAAATAATTGGCACTGAAGGATGCAAAAATTATTCCATGCTTCTTAGAACAAGTTGGTTCACTTACCTAATAGTCTAATTATTGCATAGCCTGAAAAAACATGTTTATTTAGTTTTAAAGATTATTTGTAAATACTTATTATCCTAATGAAGACAATTAGTGTTCCGCAAATACACTACTCAACTAAGAATTTCTATATCAGTTTAAGTTATATAAGAATAAACGAGCTAAAACTCAAAAAGATTTAAAGCATTACGGGCAAACAGTACCAAACAGTAATTTATTTTTTAGCCAAAATATATTCGTTTTCTAGAAGGAAAAAAATTTCTCTAAAAACTCAAGCGGATTGAAAATAAAATTTATTTGATCCTTTAATGTTCAATTCACTGTACATTTGGAAAACCCAAAATACATAGCAGTGTACATTCGCTTCAAGGATGAAAGATTAAAAAGAATTCTAAATGCATTTTCTTTCTAAATCTATCTGATTTTTCTTTTTTATCGATCAAGATGTACAAAGTGAGTGAAATACGTTTAAAAGTATTTTCTTTCTTTTCCTCTAATTTTCTTTTATTTAGGATTCAAGAATAAATTATTCTTTTAAACAACTTAATTCGCAATATTTATATTTAATCCAAAATCAGGAGTTCACTTTAAATAAATCTTAGTCTTTTATCAGTATCTAAAACAATCTCCCTTAAAGTTTTTTAATATTATTATTTATTTAACATCTTCGCTTTCAAACGATATGAGTTGAAACATCTTTCCAAGATTATTTTGAAGAGAAAAATTGCATAAATAAATTATTTCAGATTTAGGCCAGTTTTTCAAGATAGAAATCCCTATTTAAAATCTGAAAGTTGAATAGCAGATTCTTATGTAAAAGAAGATATCCAGTGATCTAATACCCATAATGGAAAAGACAATTTACTTGTGGTAGATTTCTTTTTTAAAAAATATACATACATACCTAGTTGAAAATAGCGATTGCAAAGAGATCCATTTATGTCTTTTCTTCTTTAACACGTGTACACGCAAAATACTTTATCAAACTCTCTTTCAATATAATCATTACTAATTAAGAATTTTTACATCCATGCAAAAATATGTAAATTTCATTGCCAAAAAACGGCAGTTGTGCTGTGAAATATTGGTTCTAATAGTAAATCTTGAGGCGAAAATCAAGCACTCTCTTTATCTGCGATACACTAGGAAACTTTAATTTCCATATTACATAGCAAATCTATAAACCCTTATTAATAATTATTCTCTCAAGTACTCCGAATTCGCCCAAGTATTAAGAATGAAGGAATCTGTCAATAGCTAGTACTCGTTTTATCTCTCAAGACTCTTTGAAGAATCCGGTAATAACCCACGAAGATGCTTCCTCCTGGCCAAAATTAGCCCTATGTCACGTTTCTTTGCCTTTTAGGGTTATTAATGAGCGATAAGAAGTTAATGACTTTATATTTAGAGGAATATTTGACAGGCGATTCGTTTCCAGAGTTTTGTGGGGAGCTCGCTATGGTTTGACATAACAGTGATGGATGTGATTCGATGAGGCTAATCAAGACACTTTCTGGATGATGGGGAAATCGAGGAAAATTCTGGGAAAATTAATTTCCTCCACTGAAGCTTTTAAGATTTGATGAAGCATTGCTGCGCTTAGGATAGATCGTGTTACCTAAAGAGAGATGAAGGTTATTTTTTCACTTTTGAAAGATAGTGAGTTGTTCATTTAGTTAATCCCTTCACTATGCATGTATAATTATTTTGATTATGTGATTTGCTTTTTGTAAGATGTGGTCCATGATTCCCTAGGACAATAAATATCATAATCAAGATGATAAACATTCAAGTTTACATTGTGTATTCTTTCGGAATATCTTTTGTAAAATTATGACTTTAGTAATCTAATTTTCTCGGTATCGCTTTAAAGTAGATTTTTGCTCTACTCACTTAAAAACTCGTTTATAGTCTTTGTAATTTTTCTCTTTCTAATTTTAATAGTTTTGATTTAAAACTTGTATATTTCAAAAAATATCTTCTTTTTAAACACTTGAAATTGAGATGTGTACTAATTTTTTTTGTGTTTATAGATATTGATATATGGTATGGAAAATATGTGAATTAATATACACTGGAGGGAAAAATTAAAAGAAAATCTATTAAAAAACCACGTAACTTGAGTGATTTTAATGATGAAAACGTGGAAGTTGAACCAGATATTTACTTTGCTCAACTGGACTCACCTGTAAAATGCAGAATCACCTATTTCTGCAAAAGTTAAATTTCTATAAGAATAGAAAATTATGATGTTAGGTGGAGAAAGGAAAAACTGATGCCACAACATTTTAGACATACATGGAAAAGTTAATAAGGTGTGTGACCACCCTAGACCGAAATGTTAGCCCAGTAGCGATTTTCTATTCTGTGTAATGTATTTTCCAGGGAGCCTGGAGTAACAAAGTGCATTCACGATGAATAGTGCCTTGAAACTCTTGGAGAGTGCTAGGTGAGTACTGCAGTGATGCAAGGAAACGTCTTAGTGCATCCCACACATGTTCGAAGAAATTTAAAACCGGAGAATATGCAAGCCACTTCATTCGCTAGACTCCTTATCCCTCATGATAATTGACCAATAGTGAGACATGACGGGGACGCGAATTAGTATCTATTAAAAATGCTTATTGTAACCCTATACATCTAAAAATTAGGCTCAAAAAATTTATATCTTCACTGGTAAAAGTGCATAGGTCAAAGTAGTCATTATAAATGACGGCGGCACATACCATGATACCACCACCTTCATACCAGTGCCTTTCACGGATTTTTTCGAAATGCTTGTGAGTTTTTCACTCCCTTCAGATTTAAATCCAAGGTTCTCCAATTAGAAATTAGACTCATCAGTAAAGAGACCTCGGCTCCATTTTGTGGTACTCCAATCACGATTATCTCTGTAGCACTTCAACCGGGGGCGTTTTGAAGCCCGAATTAGTGGGAGACAAATCAGGGGTTTCCTTGCAAACACCCCACTTTTATGCAGCCTGAATTCCACAGTATATCTGAATAGTCGAGTTCCTGTAGCAACAGAAAACTGTCTTTGAATCTGGTCTGACATTAGTTGTCTATTTCTTTTAGGAATCGTTGTGAAATATCGGCCTTGAGAATCTTTAGTGGTACGTTTCCGATATTGACGCTGTTGTTCACATGCATTACCAGTATCTTAAACCATTTCCAGTTTCTTAATATGGTTATTTTTGCTACTTTCAGGTCTTTCCAAACCTGTGTCAGTGTCTGTCCCACTTCCATTCTCCCAATCATGCAACATTTCTCATAACTTTCCACATAAGAAACTTTTAACCATCTACTCGTTAAATATATGAAATTAAAATTTGAAGCATCCGCCTGAACTCCTTTCGACACGCGCCAAAAAAACGAGCGAGAAAGTTTACATGTTACTCTATAGCGAAGATGAATCCTATTGATCTAAATGATAACACTGGCCTTGAGCAACAAATCTACTCTACAAATCTTTCAATGGATTTCACTCAATAGAAGTAACAAAAGCTCATTTTTGTGGTTGCTCCTTTAGTTTTTCTCGCCCGTGAATTATTAAGTTACATCTGTCAAAGCCAGCTAGCTACAAATCATCCCTTTGAGATTTTTCGAGAAAAGAAGGTAAACAGTTCAGTATTGAAGAAGCTATTACTTTTGGAAAAAAAGGAGAAAAAAAATTAAAAAATACATTTTTGCTGAAATAAATACGAGATTCTTAACTATTTTGAATCTCAGGATTACCACCACTACTTCTTGAGGATTCATTTCTAAAGATATTCATACCGAAATCACCCCGATCTTGTGCTAAAGCACCCGGTGTTTCTGAGTGACGACTGCTGTAATATCTCTGAGGCCGGAGTATTAATGGTCCTCACCGGCCACGTCCCGACCCCTCCAGTAGGAAGCACGCACTATCACAGACAGACGGCAAGCCCTAACCCCCCTTATTGTACCCACCAGGTGGAGCCTTATTGTACCCACCAGCTGGAGAATTATTGTACCCACTATGTGGAGCATTATTGTACCCACCAGGTGGAGCCTTATTGTACCCACCAGGTGGAGACTTATTGTACTTACCCACCAGGGACGCGAGACCCCGCTTATTTATGCGGCGGCTTCATATCCACGTGCTCGTGGTACCTCCCAATGGGACATTTCTTAAGATACAATGTTTTTTTATCGAAATCATAGTTGTAAGAAAAATCGGAAAGCAAAATATGTTCGCATATTAATCTGAAAGTTATTTTTAATATGTCAATTCATTCAAAAAATATAGAAAAAAAGATTAAAGATCTGTAGATGATTTCAAAGCGATATTGGAAGAATTTGGCTAAAATTCTAAATAACTTAAATATATAAGCATTATAGATTGAATCTCGTTAGAATCCATATATTTGTTGACGATAAACCAATCGCGTACAAAAATGTCGGATCTGAAACATGAAATAAAATATATTTGGCCGGAGTTTGCCGGCATTTCTAAATCTTATGCAATCCCCCCACACACCCTTCTCAATTATTTTTTGTTTTAGAATATAAGACAGAGCATTTTAATTAGAGCAAAAATTCTAGTTGTTTATCGCACTTTTTTTAATTCTGTTCGAAAGTTAGTAATATATTCTAAACTCAGCCATAACACTGATTCTTCCATAAGACAGATTTTCGTATCAGGAAATTGATTTTATAATCTTAGATTTCGTGTTTTGTTTCACAGGCGAAAAATCCTTTGTCAACAGGTGGTATCGATGGCAAATACTCATAATATCGGCCGATATTGTAGGAAAAAAATACAAAATAGAAAACATTAATTAAGTATAATGGTTAATATCAGTAATCGATTTTGCGATTGAACTTTTTGATAAATTTAAATTTTGAAAGAAATTTCGCATTTCATGCTGATATAATAAGTTGAGACTTGGTGCCTTACTTTAATGTAATTTTCCTTTTTTTGTTTTTTCGAACATTATTTTCCTTTACTTAAACTGTAAATGAAAAATGCGCAGTCGCAGAATCCTATAATCAGATAGCCTTAATGATATTTCATTTACAATGTTAAAAGTATGTCGAATGATTTTTTTCCTTATATGCGCCCGAAAGAAAACTTTCTGTGCTGTTCCTAAGATATTTGGGATTAATCCGCTTCTTCGGTTTTTTCAACTTTCGTTTCCTTGGCTTTTCTTTACTTTTGCGTTATAAAATGGATTTGGATCCGAACTGTCACATAAAATTACAAATTTTTTATTAAATTGTTTCTTTTCTGTAATTTTTTATGATGCAAGAATTACCACTGGGCAAACTACGCACATATAAGATTAAAAAAAATTAAGTTGGCATTGGATTTTAAATTTCAAAAATCCACAAAAGTAAATTTTGGTTGGAAATGTCTGGGGATCACACAAACAGTAGAAAAATTTAAAAAAATTGAGAGTGGGAAAAATTATAAAAATGTGTGGTTTATTGAAAATTATAAACACTTAGGTGATGCAAATTCCCGCAGATTAAAAGACGATAACTGAAATTCCTGAAAATTTCTTTGTAATGATTTAGTGAGAAAAGATTACTAGAAAGTATATAAATCTTTTTTGTACCCTTTTAAAATTTTAGGAGATGAAAACTGATAATAGAGAAAATCTTTACTTTAGTTATATTAACATCCCGTTTTGATGCAACACGAGGGCTATTTTGGGACTGACCTCGTAATCTTGAACCACGGTCAGATGACGAGGACGACACCTGAGCTGGCACCTTCTCTCCAAACTTCCACGCTACGCCAACGGGAGAACGTAAAGAAATCTTGTGGATGCGTTAGAAAGATTGTAGGAATATAAATAATAGATTCAACGATAAATATGTTTTGACCATTTGATAATAAAAATTCAAGATTGAAATGTTTCAGGATGGAAGAAAGCTTGTCATTTGAGAAATCACCGTGCCTAATGAAAGGTTAAAATGTAAGAGTGCTAAACTGCAAAGTAAAAGGCTAGAATAATCGCAGATGTTGCCTATGTGACCGATTATAACTGCATAGATTAAAACATGCAGATGAAATTAAATCTTTGAATGAATTTTCAATAAAAATTAAATGAAGAGTAAGTTGTTAGAGGTGTGGAGGGGACTTTTCCTGATGACAATCAATAATATAACCATCTAGAATCATTTATCTATGGATGTAACCTATATTTAGCAAAGACAAACTCGTTTGCGAGTTGAATTATGGTATAAAACACATATCTGGGGCAAACATCATTGTTCATTACTGTCAATTCCCAGAAGAAAGCAATAAGTAATTGTTCCAGATATCGTTTGTATTGGAATAACAGGGCGAAACGGTCCCGCGGGTGAAATTTTGTACGATAAAGGAATATTACTGACCAGAATCAATAAATAATACTGTTATGCACATGTGGAAGATTCATGAACGAAAGATTAGTAGATTTGATAATTCCCTTTCATTGAATGACCTTTTGGAATATTCTGGATAATCTGCTTAAAACAAAATTCAAATAGCAGTCCTCGCGAATTGTATCTAAATATTTTTATTCTCGAAGAATAGTAGGATTGGAACGTTTGCCCAGCACCAATAAATGTTGTACTAAAACCAAATAAATACGAAGAGAAAGACTGTTCTACAAATATATTTTTCGAGTTCCATTTGTACGTACGAAAAGAGTAGAAATGAAACTGTAAAAAGATATTCGAAAGAGTTCAAAATTCGAAAAAAGAATTCAAACGATTTTGGAACGTTTGAAGTGTTTCATTAATAGGCCAGATTTCTAGAACAAAAAACAAATTCAGAATTAACATGGAGATTTACATTTATTTTTTGTAGCTAGTCAGTTTCTGAAATTTTGAAATTAAAATAATATGAATTTTACTCCAAATGGGCAGAAGTGAACATATCGAAGCAAAATCAGCCATCTACCTTGGATAGTTTAATTTAGTTATATTAACGTCCCGTTTTGAAGCGACACGAAGGCTATTTTGGGACTGACCTCGTAATTTTGAACCACGGTCAGATGACGAAGACGACACCTGAGCTGGCACCCCTCTCCAAACTTCCACACCACACTAACGGGAGAGCATTTGGCCACTACGTATGATTTAGCTTGCAACAGACCCCATTACACGGCGGATCTTCAGTGGAATCGGGTTTCGATCCTGGAACCATCCAGCCTCGAATCCGAGACCTTACCACTAGGCCATAGTGGCCTAGAAAATCTTTACGTTATATAATAAACAAACATTGATTTGTTATTTTTTTATCTTCTTGCACACGGAGAAAATTCAACTAATACGCATTTATTTATTTCCAGGATTTTGTCGTATTACCTAACAATCTACTTGCATTTTAAGACTGTGGGTCAGAATCTAGAATAATTCCATATTGCAACGAAAGACCCTTTGTTCAACTCAAAGTCATAAATCGTTTCTATGCGGGTGATAATTTGAGCATAAAAAATTACCAGTCATTCCATAAAGAGAGAGAGTGGAAATAAAATTTAAGCAATAAAATAACCGCGGAAACCACTAACCTTAGTTCTACTCACTCATCCAACCATGACTCATACACCATTAAAAGCTTTCGAGATTCTTTCAAATCATGAGCTAAGGACTCTTCAGATGTTGAATTTTAAACCCTCCCCCAAAAAATGCCCCGCAAATACTTGTGATTCACCACACTTGTAACTATGTTTCTCAAGTGAAAAGTTCCACATATTTTTCCAATTCTAGAGGGAAGCAGCCCCTTTGCCCTCTAGTTCCTAATGCGATTGAAATAAAGGTACTTCAAAATACGGGAACGTTCGAGTTCATCTATCAAAGATAAGGGAAATTCACTTCCCCCTCAACAACCACAAAGACATCTGGCATTGTCCGAATTGTAAGAAAACTCCCATCTTCCCCAAACACATCTGGACGAGCCTAACGAATAAAGCACGCGCCGCGGGTGTGAAATCAATCACACTTAACAAGAGGGGGTGGAAATTTCACAATGACATTCAGGACGTTTCGGACGGCTGTCGTCTTTTGCATGAAGGGACATATGGACGGTCTCGTATCGATGGAGTTAATATCCAACTACAGTCACGTTTCATGACATTATAAAATAATCCATAAATCTTATTTATATTCTTACACTATCTCTATTCTGGTTGAACTGAACTTTTCTGAATTTTCTATCTGGAGGAAAACTCTGAGGTTTCTCACACCTGCTTTCTACTCTTTTATGTCCTTATCTGAGAAAGTTCTCTCTTTGTTGTCCTCACATATAGGGTGGAATGGGTTAAAACCGGGTACCCATAATTCTGGCGCTATTAGTTCTCCTTTCTAGCGGACAAATGCTGAATTGCGCTCTACTAGTCAAGGAAAAAGGAATAGTCGTAGTGGTGTCTTGTATCTGTTAAATTCACTGCGTCTGCGAAGGTTTATTTATTTTAAAACGCCAATTCTCTAATGTTCGTTTGATTTTACTATCCTTACGTAATAATTATTATAGTTATAAAAGTTATATTTATTCCAGCTGATTATACGCGTCCTAAGGATTTATAACCTATCAAACAATAAAGATTTAGTCCAGTTGTTGCGCGGTCCTATTTCGTTTTTCATAACCTCTGCTCTCGGGGTAAAAACGATTATTCCAAGTGGCGTAAGACCGGGATAGTCAGTATTAATGATTCCTCCGATGAAGACGACAAAAACACATCAGACGTTTATTGTTTTTATTTAAATGATGTATTTTCTAATTTAAATATATGAGAAGGGTTAAACCATTGTAGAAACTGTCTTAGATGGGCCCACGAAAATTGCAGTGGCACGGAGGGAGAAGATAACTGCTTTACATGTGAATTTTATAAATAATATTTTTAAATTGTCGTACAAAATATAAAATGTATGCTACTTTCCCACTGAAAATCGAGTTTCCCTAATTTCTCGTAGAGTTAACAAGTATACCCGGTTTTACAACACTTTTTTTATAAAAACATCATTTTTTAAAAACTAGTAAAACTACGACTTTTCTTGAAAGATATATTGTGCTCCGATAAACAATGATTATTATAATAACATTTGACAAGCTCTATGTCGAATAGTTTAGCTACAACAAACCTTTGAGCCTTGGATACCCAGTTTTATCCCACTTTCCCCTATGTTTCAATCGTTCTGTGAAGAAAATCACACACCAATGAAAAAGAAACGTTTCTATAAATCACAGCTACTGTCTCACTGATTCAGAAGTTAATATGTGATATTAGATTCCATTTTTTTGTGATATCGCTCTGTCTCTCTCCCTTCCATTTATGCTGTTTCAATGACTTGCCTATTAACCCCTTCTTTGTCGCTTTCGCACGTCATACGTTCGGCTCTTTTGTGCAAGTACGGTCGGCGTCGCATGTCCTGCGACATAGAGAAAATTTACATCATTGAAAATGAATTAGTCGCTATTTGCTCGTTTCGTTATATTTCGCGATTTTGACAACGTAAGCATTAAAACAATCGGCAATGAATGATTCCAATGTGTTTTTCCCGCTCTGATGGCCAAGAAAGACTGTAAAGCTGTTTTCATGGTAAGGTTGTAAAACCATTTTTTAAAAACATTTTTTACCTATTATAATAATTTTTTCATGCAGAAAATTATCTTAAAAACATCAAAGAAATAGATTTGAAAAATATATTATCAGAGAGCATTTTGTCTTAATTTAAAACTTGGGTACATTGCAGGGAAAACTGGAGATCACTGAACGGGTTATCACATGTATGACCACCAGTAGGTGAAGCAAAAACTGCTTCCTGACAAAAATATTTTCCATTTTCGAATTCAGGATCGAACATATATTAATTTTCAGCAAAAAAAAGGCCTTTTTTTTATGTCGGAAATTCGAAAAAAATTCCACTAAGAAGGAAGGGGTTAAACGCAGAGTAAGCGTAATTTTTGAAAATAAACAATTGTTTAATTCAATTTTTAACAAGAGCAATTAATCATATGATCTGAACTACATGATTTACATTTGCACTTGACGACATTAATCTAAAACGATAACATTGATGGTGCATTATTGTGTTAACTACTTATATCATTAAATAGTTTGCAAGCAAAGTTCGAATGTTAAAAGTTCAGCAGGAATATATCAATTACTGGTTTGCACGAAGTTTTTAGTCTCATTTGGAGATTTTTAAATATATATGATTTTTATATGCATAAAAAGATTGAGAAATAGATGGAAAAAATAATTACAAACAAATTTCCTCACTTAACATGGTATTGGTCATCATTTTACGATAAATGATCACGACTTTCTCATTACCAAAAAGAGGTGCCACCGTCTACTTTCTGCTGACATCTTGTAAAACCTTCGAAACAATTGTCATATTTATGACCCTTTAAAGCAAATGAACAGGACAAATAAAGAAATCATATAGTCGTCAAATGGATTGAATTTTTTTCCTTTGACTAGTAGATTCAACATGATAAAATTTAGCATGAAAACCAGTTCACTACCTAAAATTTCCTTTTAAGGCGACAAACGACTCTTAAACCTCGAAAAAATGGTGTAAAACTGTCAAATTCGATACATTATGTATCTAAAATCATGAAATTTACAAACTCATTTTTTTCTAGAAATATATCTGTTCTTTCTCTTATAGTACACACATTTTCAAACCTTCATATTGATATGCATTTATTTGAGAGAGTAATAAATATGGGTATAATTTTTGAAGAAAAAATGAGACAGTCACATTTCGCGCATGATTATGAATAACATATTTATCTAAACACAATATTTTGGGTATCTAAGTAATCCAAACAGTCTGTTTAAGAAACTGAACCTCAATTTATTAACATTTAAATTTAATTTATATTTTATATACCAATTTAAAATAAAAAATATCTTGAAAATAAGTTAAATTTCAACTTTTCTACCCCGAAAAAAAGCTTCTTTGAAGAAATATGTACAAAAATGTGGTTCAATTTGTAGAACATAGAACATACGTATTCGATAAAAGTGTGATGTAAAAATATTCAATAGTTCTTGAGATATCGTGCTCGCAATATCAAAAAAACACATTCTGAGATATAGCGCTTTAAAGATATGACCTTATTCAATGTTTACGTTGAAGAGCTGATACATTTTACATACTTTCATTATTATGGAATTTTTTAACGATGATTGTTTTAAATTGTTTAGAAAAGACAGCGAAATAATATTTTTTTCATAAGATCGAAAACTGTAGAGGTTTAAAAGTCGTATGCCCTTGAACTGTTGATTCTTACAGAGCACATTGTTGCAAAAAAATCTCTTATACCCCCAGCAGAATTTCGATCGCACCCCTCAAATCCGGAGAAATGGCGGACTGTTTAAAATCTTGCATGGATTCAGTTTGCCTTTTCACCGAAGAATTCAAAAGATTTTATCCTTTCGCACGACTTAAATATTTCATCTCTAATCACCAAAACCCAGTATTAAAAAATATAATGCAAACAAAGAATGCCATTATATATTTTTATTAACTTTTAGTCATGAAGAAACATGTCATCAGAAACATGTATCTCTTTCTGTGTTAATGGGTAGAGATTGCATATTAAATTCTATGTTTATATATCTGAATGTACTGTATGAAACATTACGTAAAGAATCTCTCTCTTTAAAAATGCATCTATTTTCACTAAAGAAACAAATTTCATGAAATTCTGGATTTGTGATTCTAGGCATTCACTGAATCTATTGACGCTAGAAACCAACTTCTGTTTATTTAAAATGTTATATTTCATTTTATCATCAAAAATGTTAAGCTTCATTTTCTTAAAGCGGTTATTTGACTATTTACATTTTGATATCGGAAAACGGGGTAAATATTTAACATTCCCCTTTGGAGACATAATTGTTTGCTCGATTTTGGGCTGTTTCTCATAGCATAATATTACGTACTGTATAGACAGAGACATAAACATATTTTCGAAAGAAATAAAGCACGTGATACTAATGTAGTTCACCGTTGGCACAGTAAATGTAGCCTCTTATAGAATTTATCCATTTCATTGTAGTGTTTCTTTGAAAACTTTTTACAATTTTTGAATTTAAAATTAACTGACTATGATAAACCCTGAACACAAGACGTATTTACGATTATCAGTTAGGATCTTTACTCGTATTTTAGCAGGCATATTTCAGTTGACTGCTTGAGATTTAAATTAGTTTAAAAGATACCCAAAAATTCTCTTTTAGACATTTTTTTCTTACTTACATACTTAAGATAAATTTAACGTTTACTTAAGATAAATTTCGAAACAGAGGAAAAAATTATTAGTCAGTACAAAATAGTAATTTGAGAACTTGTATGGAAATTTTTACTATATAATATATTTGTTTTGATTAATTATAAAGTAAAAAATAGGCTGACTTATAACATACTGCGGTTGTGTATTTTCTTGATACATGTTATTCAGTTCTATATATTTCAGCGAATTCTAATTTTTAAGAAAAAAAATTCGAAATGCCAAGATGTATATACGAGATTAAAACTCGCCATGCTGATCAATGAGATATTTTAGCTACTATTATACTAAGGCATATTTAATAACATCCCATTTCATTTGCATTTTGATTTCAATTATGAATCTGCAAGGTATTTATTAGGTAAAGAAAGTTTACATTTCCTAACATTCTCTCATCCCAAATACCTTTAAAGCGCATATCTCAATTCCATAAATAAACAACAATAAAGAACTGATGTGTATAATTTACTTTCAGAATTTTGTTAATTTACGTCGCTTACATTTTAAGTGTTACCAAGGCAGTTGAATATTATTCACATTACTTTTCCACAAATGACTTTTTCAAACTTTGTTCATAAATTTTTTATGCGTAAAAAGAATTGTAGCTGCAATTAATGTCAAACTTTTTGCTAACTTCTGCTTCTGCTTTCAGAATAGCGATAACTTTTTTATTGCTATCCTGAAGGCAGCATGAGTAATTGCCTAACACATGTTACCCCAAATTAATGGTTGCTTGTCATTGATTGCATTTTGATTTCAATTATGAATGTCACAATCCAAAAGTAAGAGAACCTCTCTAAATAACCATACTCTTATTCAGATAAGGATGCGAATGTAGACCATCAAAACTTTTATGTCTCAAGTTTAAAAAACAAAATACTTCATAAATTTTCAATTAACAAATAACCCTTGGAGAATGAAAGAAGTTACGAGAAACATAACTGCAATGAATGTCAAACTTTTTGCTAACTAATGTCTTTTTTACTTTCATTGTTTCCCTGAAAGCTGCATGAATAATTGCCTAACACCTGCTACACTAAATAAATGTTTGCCTGTCATTTTACCGCTGTTCAAAATGATGAGGTCTTTCCCCAAAATGCCCTAGAATAATCCAAATCGGGACTCGAATCTGCTCAACCAAAATTAATGTTTCAGACTTAAAGAAGCACAATATTGTATTAGTACGAACTTTCATAATAATTACATTATTTAAGTGTAATAATACTTCCTGGACTTTATTTTTTCTTTATATAAAATAAAAAAAATTATATATTCTTTGCATATATGTAGTATGGAAGCATGGCTCCCATGTGAGATGAAGTATGCAGTTTCATAGACAAATGAGAACACACTATTTTACAACGTACCCTCCCCTGTCTTCGTGAGCGAGCACATGGGCAGGAAATGGGAGGAGTCTGTGGACTAAACTACTACCTAGCTACCGCCACTACCATTCTCACAGGCTCGACGTCCTCGAGACCTTCAACCCTGTCTCCTTCGACCCCAGGACACGCTATGTCGAAACAATCAAGTGCCCGTAGTCATCATCCTCTGAGATGAAAACACAGTTGGTTTTTTTAGATATCTAATGATGACAGCACAAACATTTAGACGGAAGAAACTAAAAGAAAGAGATAAAGTAAAAGAATTAGGAGGGCGGTTGCTGCCCTTTCACATCAAATAATGTTAAATCATCGTAGCAGTTCAGGCATCGCGTTCCATCGCTCAATCGCGCGAAGTCTGTTCTCTACAAGAGCGGGGTCAATTCTGTGTTTAGCAAGAGAAGCGATCCGTCGTGTCACGTGACGTCTGCTCGTAGAGCGTTGCCAATCGTTGGTTCTAAACTACGGCTCCAGACGGCATTCTTGACGCTGTGTCGGCGGAGTCCCACATAAATATGAGATTTATCTACGAGACTTGTATGCGTGTTTACGATAAAAATATATATTGAGCATCGCAACAGAAAAAAAAGAAACTTTTAGAAAAATATATTTAGTTTTACCATGGTTATTGATGATGATTTATTAACCCTTTAACTTACAACAAAGTGTCTGACACATGCATCGAAAGGCAGAATTTTTGCTATTTAACACGTTCCTTTCCACGTGTACCATGGATGGTACATGCTAAAATTTCCATTCCTGCCACGTGTACCATCGATGGTACACGTGGTACACACTAATCGAAAAGTTAAAACTGATCGCAGCTCCACGTGTGCTATATATGCTACACTATGTGATAACCACACTAGACAAGCTAAATACTTATGGGTTGCCGATATAATGAAATATTGTGTGATAATATATCGATCTTTGAAAATCTATCATCGAATTATTCAAAACAACAAATGGCCTGAATGATAAAAAAGCACAAACGGGTTGGCACGGACCGTGTTAAATCAGTAATTAAGTCAACGTAACAATTAATTTTTAATACAAAAATCCCTTGGACAAGCTTAAATGTCTCAAGTATCCTTTACTATCTTAAATAGATTGAATAATAAAATATATCCCAAATGGGTGCTATCATCTAATTAGGAGGTTAAATAAAATCGTAGGGCAAGGGTTAATGTTCAAGCCGTCGCATTTTGAAATGCGGGGTGTTTTTCGTAAAATTAATTGACCGAGCGAAGCGAGATCCTGTTGTAACTCCACCGTTCGGCGTTTCTTTGAAAATTTATTTGTTGAGCAGTCATATTGTATTTGGCATGGAGTTTCCCTAAATCTTTGAAAACGGATTGTGTGAAAGGATTTTTAATTTTTGATTCTTTTTTGGGATGTTGATCGCTTTAACTGTTCCATTTCATGTAATGTTCATTTTTTACAACGATGCTAGCAAAACAGAACACCATTAATTTGATGCCTCCAAAAATACCGATAATAATAGCAAATGACATTAAAGCGCATATTTAATTGCAATTTTGTAAATACTGACAAAAGCAGACTTAGACTTATGTAAATAATTCGTATTCGAAAAAAAAGCAATGAAGAACATACCTTAGATTAATTTTTTATGCGAGTTCTACTGTTTACAGAACAACAAGTGATAGTATATCGATTAAGATCTACACTAGGAAATTATGAAATAAATCAAATTTTACAGTTTTTCAAGATAAGCGTGAAATTCTTATTCATAAATTATCTTGTTTTTACAATCTGTTGAAGAAATTAAGTGTTAAAAAGGTACGTATCTTTAATGGAAATCAATTTCATACAAAGAAAGCCAAACAACCAAGATAAACTGAGAGGTAATCAAAAAATATACAAATAAGGAATCCATTCTAGTCCATTTTTTCCAGGGCTAAGGACATTATTCGAAGTGGATTCAAAATAATATTTGGAAATTTTTCTGTACGAAGCTTTAATGGAACCTACACGAATGACACAGATGTGTCTATGTTATTTATTCACTGTAATGGACCTATCTAGGTTATATATTCAACTAAAACTAAGTGTTTTCCTGAAACGGTTTACAGAATGTAAACAATGGAAGTGTGTATATTTCTTAACTTAAACAGTTAACCTAATGCAAAATTTTATTATATGATAAAAAAATGGAATTTTTTTGTACGTGGTCATTAGTTGTACACACTAAATAGGATTAATCATGTATTTTTATTGGAAAATGGGCATATAAGTTGAACATTGATTTTTAGACTTGTTTTTCCTATCATAGTTTATATCCAATTAATTAATTCTTATTTAAATGTAAACAAAAAATGAATTTAGGGTTAAAAAGCAAACCTAAAATTACCTAAAATATGGCATTTCCAATAATTCTGATCAGTAAAATATTTCTATATCTTTAAAAGTTTTAGATTATAAAGCATTCCATAAATAGATATCTATCTTACAAGAAAATGAATTGAGCAGCGGAAAAATGTTTTAGTTCAATGCCGTTGAGGAATTCTTTCCGATTCGAAGATTCCAAATACTCTTGGAATGCGACAGCGATCACTTGAATCTGAGGGATGTCTTAGATGATCATGCGTGAAATGGTCAATCAAGCGGTCAGTCAGCTCTCGGACCAGCCACTACAATGAATTCCTTCCCTATGTAATGGATTACTGGTCTGTTTTCCCTTCTTAAACTTTCTCCTTTTTTTCACGAAGAAGTGGAAAAATACTTTTTCTTTCACAGCATTCATTTTTATTGAATGACAGATAATGTAGATCATTTCCTGCAATTCTTTGCAATCCTTGGAGTTAATTGAAATTGAATTAAAGGGGATAATTGGACAATTTATCGGGCAATTAATATGCTTATTTATGAAATACTTGAGTAAAATGTTTCGTTGCTATTAAATGACAAGAAGGAGATAAATAATTAATATCATCAATCCAAGTATTCAGCGATAGTTTACCTTATATATAAGATATTAGACCAGTTAAAAACAATAAAAGAAAAAGTTGTTTCTTATTTTTCTACTTTTATACATAATGACTGTTGGCTCCTTTGAACTGTAAATTGGCATTTTCGGCCATAAATGGTTGCCATAATATGTGAGCGCTCCAATGCGCACTTTTACTACGCATTAGTCTTGTCTCTCTTCTATTAAAAACCATGTATATAGTTTTGTGTGTATGATCGTAAAATAAATGTTGTGATCGTGAACAAGGGCTATGCTTGCACTTCCTTATTCGACGACATTAAAATACGAATTCCACTCCACTGCTCTCCATGAGTTTGGACGGAAACATTGGTCCGTCGAGCCGGAGTTAAATCATAAGTTGCCTATGGATAAATTCTTTTTTAAGAAGTAATATCGTTTCGTTTTGAAGCAGCCCTTGTTCAGTGGACTTTCGTCAGTTCACACTTCTAACGTTCCTTCTGATCAAAGCGATTCCTTTGAAAAAGAATAATATATTTTGTTTGAAGGAATAAGTTGCGTCTCGTCGTGACGATAACAGAACTTAATCGTAAGCAAACGGCTTACAAAAATAAGCTGAAAAAAATCGAACAATTCGTTAATGCGTTCCAAGCTGTAGACGAAACCAAGAATTATATCGAATTAACATCCAAGCTGAACAGTATAAACGATATACTTAAAGAACTGGATAACCTCCAAAAGGATTATTGTGCTCTTCCTGATAAAGTAGAATTGAATAATTCATTGGATATTCTAAGCGATATGGAAGAAGATGCAGAAAAATTCAAGGTAAGCATCCTTGTATTTCTATCGAAATATGAAGAGCAGAAAAAAGAAAACGCTAAATTAGCTCCAAAGAGTCATATAAAATTGCCAGATCTTCCGTTATCCACGTTTAGTGGAAAGTTGCAAGAATTCGAAAATTTTAAAACACAATTTATGGGTGTTATCGGAAATAATGATTCTTTAAATGAATCTCAAAAACTAAAAAGTGCTCTTAAAAATGAAGCGGCCTTAATACAAAGCGATCAAGATAACTTTGATTCCCTTCTAAAGGCGTTGGAAAATAGGTATGAAAATAAAAGAGCCTTGGTTGACATACATATCGCCGGTATACTTTCGATTAACAAATCGCATAATGAAAACCCCACTCAAATTAGATCACCAATCGATACTGTTCGGAATCATATGCGAGCTTTGAAAAATCTAAAATTAGAATCAAATTCCTTGTCAGATGCAATTATCTTACATGTATTAAATAATAAAATCGATAAGGAATCTCATAGATTGTTCCAATTAAGTTTGACTACCACCCAGGTACCTAGCTTACAAGACTTTCTTTCGTTTTTAGACTTAAGATGCATTCAACTAGAATCAGTCATTAAATCAGATTTCGCAGGAAAAAGTATTTCGATCAAAAATAAAAGCACTTGCGGTGTAAATAATTCTCGCTGGAAATCTTTTTTGACTAAAGATAAAAAATAAAACATCGACTTCCGTTGAATCCAATTCCAATCAAGGTCAGAAAGCATGCGTCATCTGTAACCAATTCAAGAAACATTCTGTGTATAATTGTGAGATGTTTTTAAATCATTCCCCTTTGGAGAGATATGAACTTTGTAAGAAGCATAACATTTGTACAAATTGTCTGAATTTTCATCCATCTAAATCGTGTATTTCTAAATCGCGTTGTCAGATTTGCAGTTCATTCCATATTACTAAATTGCATCGAGACAAAACATATGTATCAATTCCGTCCATGGCAGAAGGATTTACTGATACTGCTGCCAAGGTCAACTCCGAGCAATGCTTTGCTTTGCGTTCAACGGATAACAAGAATTCAAAGTCGATGAAATATTTAATGAGTACGGCTGTAGCTTATGTAAATGGAATGCCAGTTCGAATAATTTTGGACAGCGCTTCAGAAATAAACTTTATTTCGAGCGATTGCGCAAAGAGTTTGGGTTTAAAAAGAAATCGAATTCATTCTCCTGTTTCTGGCATTAATGGTCTCGCTCAAGATATAAAATATGAAACAAATGCTATTATTTCAAATAAAGAAAATTCATTCAATGAAAGCTTAAAGTTTATGGTTGTTCCTAAAATATCATCAGTCACTCCTTCTTGTAATTTAGATATATCAAAACTTTCTCTTCCGAAGCATATTAAATTAGCAGATCCATCATTTCATAAGCCAGCTAAGATTTCAATACTCTTGGGTGCACAAGTATTCTTTAAAATTATTAAGGCAGATCAAATCAAAATAAATGATTCAATCACTCTGCAAAATTCGGTCTTTAATTGCATAGTTACTGGAGGTCTACCGACAGCTGATGATAAACTGCATTGTTTTCTTCTTCCCGAGCAGGAAGGGTTAGAAAATTTAATTTCTAAATTTTGGCAGTTAGATTCGATGGAAAATGAATCTCTTAATTTAAATTCACAAACCAAGTTTTGTGAAGACCATTTCGTGAATAATCGTCGGAGAAATCAAACGGGACATTATATTGTTCAAATGGCCTTTTTAACCCTTTCCGGCACAAGGTATTAAATTTTTTTAAATATGATGAAAAAACTTCATGAATGGGCTTAGTTTATTGTTTAGACATAGAATTTACAAAAACCCCACCTCTTCCTGAGGAGGGGTCGTTGTCCCTCTTTGGGGACAACCATATATGAGGAACCCCTTTGGACACAGCCATCTTGATACGCTCAAAAAATAATGTTAAATATTACACAAAATCATAAATTAAAACTTCAGAAATATTCGAGAAAAATTGTGGAGTTAATTTGGTGAAATTGTAAAGGACAAGAACTCAAAAAAATTCCTATCTCTGAGTTAAGAAATTTGGGCATTTTAAATCTATAATTTTTCCGAAATGAAAGCGAAATTTTACTGAGCTGCCATCTACATTCTAAAAGGAGAACTATCAGCAGACTTTACTACAATTTTCCGGGTTTCAAAGTGGAAACGGATTTTTTTAGAAAATTTTAAAGTAGGTGTCCTCTTTTGCGACCACTGTGCCGGAAAAGGTTAAAGGAACCTAGCTGTCTCGGCGAATCCAAGCAAACGGCTATTCGTCGATTAAATTCGTTATGACGAAAATTAGAAGCCAATCCAAATCTTCAACAGTTCTATCGGAACTTTATTCATGAATATTTGGATATGGAACAAGAGTTCGAAGTATCGGAACCGACAGTTGCATATTACATGCCGCATCATGGTGTTTTACGTCCCGATTCCAAATCCACGCCGCTTAGGGCTGTTTTCGATGCGCCCTGTGCTACTTCGACCGGCAAGTCGTTGAATTCTATTTTAGCTAATGGAGGAGTCATTCAGGACGAGTTATTTGCGATATTATTAAGATTCAGAAAAAATAGAATCGGTTTTATTTCGGATATCAAAAAAATGTTTCGTATGATATTCATAGATGAATCTCAAAGAGATCTGTTGCGAATCGTTTGGAAAGAGAGCATCGATGACTCTATGAAAACGTATAAAATGAATAGGGTTGTGTACGGCACAACATGTGCTCCCTACCTAGCACAACGAGTGCTTAAACAATTAGTAATGGATGATGGACACAATTATCCATTGGCTGCCTCAGTTGTTAGTAGTGACATGTATATGGATGACCTACTTACTGGCGCTGCGGACATCTATTCTGCTAAACAGCTTAAGGAACAAGTTATATCGCTTTTCAGAGGAGGAGGCATGCAATTGCATAAATGGTACTCCAATTGCAAAGAATTTCTCGCAAATTCGGAAGTTTCTGTTGGAGATGTTTCTCTTAAAATTCCTGATGAAACAAAGGCCCTAGGACTTTTGTGGAGACCTCAAAAGGACTCTTTAGCATTTTCGGTGTCTGCTACTGTAGATACCTGTGAATCGTGTAAAATAACGAAAAGATCAGTCCTCTCCACTACTGCTAGGATTTTCGATCCTTTAGGTCTGATTTCGCCTGTAGTTATAAAAGCAAAACTTGTAATGCAAGAATTATGGAGGTTAAAGTTGGGTTGGAATGATTCCTTGACAATGCAATTGGAATCACATTGGAAGCGATTTGTTACGTTTTTATCAACTATTAATACTCTGAACATTCCACGTTATATTTTGTTGGACTATGCTCTGCAAATAGAACTGCACGGCTTCGCAGATGCTTCTGAGAAGGCATACGGTGCAGCAATATATGTAAGGTGTTTCAGTAACTCAGGAGAAATATCAAAAAATTTGTTGTGTTCAAAATCAAGAATCGCACCTCTGAAGTCGGTAGCAATACCCCGGCTTGAGTTGTGTGCCCCTGTGCTTCTTGCCAAATTAGCACAGAAAACCATCACATCGATGAAAATTTCATTCCATAGTACTGTACTATGGACCGACTCTACCATTGTCCTTGCATGGATACAAAAGGACCCTTCGGTACTCAAGCCTTTTGTGAGAAACCGAGTAAGTGCAATTCAAAATCTTACAGAAGTCATTTGAGAAATCACCATGCCTAATGAAAGGTTAAAATGTATGAGTTTGCTCAACTGCAAAGTAAAAGGCGAGAATAAACGCAGATGTTGCTTAGGTGACCGATTATAACTGCATAGATTAAAACATGAAGATGAAAGTAAATCTTTGAATGAATTTTCGATAAAAGTTATATGAAGACTGAGTTGTTAGAGGTGTGGAGGTGACTTTTCCTGATGACAATCAATAATATAACCATCTAGAATCATTTATTTATGGGTGTAACCTATATTTAGCAAAGACAAACTCGTTTGCGAGTTGAATTATGGTATAAAACACGTATCTGGGGCAAACATCATTGTTCATTACCGTCAATTCCCAGAAGAAAGCAATAAGTAATTGTTCCAGATATCTTTTGTATTGTAATAACAGGGCGAAACGGTCCCGCGGGTGAAATGTTGTACGATAAAAGAATATTACTGACCAGAATCAATAAATAATACTGTTATGCACATGTGGAAGATTCATGACCGAAAGATTAGTAGATTTGATTATTCTCTTTCATTGAATGCCCTTTTGGAATATTCTGGATAATCTGCTTAAAACAAAATTCAAATAGCAGTCCTCGCGAATTGTATCTAAATATTTTTATTATCGAAGAATAGTAGGATTGGAACGTTTGCCCAGCACCAATAAATGTTATACTAAAATTAAATAAATACGAAGAGAAGTACACTGTTCTACAAACATCTTTTTAGAGTTTCATTTGTACATACGAGTGCAAATGAAACTCAAAAAAGATATTCGAAAGAGTTCAAAATTCGAAAAAAGAATTCAAACGATTATGAAACATTTGAAGTGTTTCATTAATGATATTAATAGGCCAGACTTCTAGAACAGAAAACAAATTCAGAACTAACAAGGGAATGCACATTTATTTTTTGTAGCTAGTCAGTTTCTGAAATTAAAATAATATGAATTTTACTCCAAACGGGCAGAAGTGATCATAGTGAAGCAAAATCAGCCATCTACCTTGGATAGTTTAATTTAGTTATATTAACGTCCCGTTTTGAAGCAACACGAGGGCTATTTTGGGACGGACCTCGTAATTTTGAGCCACGGTCAGATGACGAGGACGACACCTGAGCTGTCTCTCCCTCTCCAAACTTCCACACCACACTAACGGGAGAGCATTTGGCCACTACGTATGATTTAGCTTGCAACAGACCCCATTACACGGCGGATCTTCAGTGGAATCGGGTTTCGAAAGTGTATGTGAAAGTCTAAGAAAATGTGTATTTTATAAAATGATTACAATGTCGACGACGCGAAATCTGAGGAAATTCTAATAATTCTGAAAAAATAAGTATTTTTTTCCCCGAGAAACACATTTTGTAAATCGCTAATTGATCGTTAAAAAACAATGATTCGGAACTGCTTACTGTCTTCGAATTTTAATAAAGTGAGAATTGTACAGTAATATTCCTATTCATAACCATCAGAAAAGCACCAGTTTTCTTAAAAAACTACTGAATTCGCATTAATCTTATTTCGAATAATTTTCAATCTTCATCGTCCAGATAATTGCTTAGATATATCTTGTATTAATTCTGATGTTTATTTCCTATATAAAAATATATCAACCAACGATAAAAGCAATATACCGGAGAAATGTAAAATTCGTCAATGAAATATGATAGTGTAATCATCAGTAAAACATCGAATTATAAGTTTTGACAAAAATGATCGGCAAAATTTATTTGTCCCATGGAATAAATTTAGAAAAAAATTATGTTAAAAGGAGTTTATGTTTCTATTTAGTAAAAATGCTTAAGTACTATACTCTGGGAAAAGAATGAGAAAATGAATGACCTGGCCCTGAGATGTATGCATATATCAGAAAACAAAAGGTCAAAAAGTAAGTAAGGCTTATAAATTTAGCAACGAATGAGAACCCAGAATTTCAGAACAATTTATTGAATAGCTGTGAAATTTATTGAATAGCTGTGAAATATGAAGTGTTTAAGGGATAAATTTGCTGTAAATTTTCAAGTATTAACTTTGATATTGCCAAATATTAAGTTTTTATATTATTAGAATAAATCTTCTGTGTGACATCTCATTTAAAATTTGAATTTCTGGCAGAAAATAAACGAGGTTACTCCAAAGAAATCGCGTGATTGTTGTTGCCTTCTATTTTTATTTGGGAGATAACCGGTCGAAGCATATTAATTTTAATCAGATTTTATTAATTGCATTCAAGAATAATAGTCATGTAAGTAAAATTAAACACGCAAATTGGTGATATTTAAGTTTGTTAAGACTTATGATTCAAAAATTTACCCATGTGTCTATTAAAATAAAAAGTCTTTTTTATATGAATACTTGTTAATAAAACGCCATAAAATTAGGATTATTGCAGTAACTATGGATGAATATACGCAGAACAAATCCACATTTCTTACCATTCTAAAGATGCATGACCTCATTACATTAACCTACTGACTGCTTATTCCTCGATTTCAACAAGTTGGAAGTAAGTTTATTTTCCGCTGCATATCCTGCGATTTTCGCAAGATAATGGGTTTTCTTAGTATTTTTAACACGTTGAATCATATTATACTAATAAAATCTTGCATGCAAATATGCCATGCTTCGCTTGGTTCAACAGTATTTGAACATGTTTTCAAACTTGCATCTAAATAGTAATTTTAAGAAAACAGCAGTCAGAGGGTTAACCCTCTCATTCCTAAGGCCATTGAAATAAAGGGACCTCAAAATACGGAAACGTCCCAGCTCCTCTATCAAAGATAAAGGAAATTCACTTTCCTCCTCAAAAACCACATTGACAGCTAGCATTGCCCGAATTGTAAGAAAACTCCCCTCTTCCCCAAACAAATCTGGGCGAGCCGCTCCAACAAAGAAAGCACGCGCCGCGGGTGTGAAATCCATCACACTTAACGAAAGGGGGTGGAAATTTCAGAGTGACATTCGGACGGCTATCGTCTTTTACTTGAGGGAACGTATGGGACGGTCCCGTATCGATAGAGCGTATAAAAAAGTAAGCTGGTTAGAAGAAGGTAAATTATTATACAATTCATCATATGTATTATAAAATTCCACTGATATTTGAAACAGAGTGGTTACTTAAATCTGTCTCCAATGGATATATAAACGAATACAAAACTATTTTATAAATATATGCAGAGTGTTTCAAATTCAGCATTTCTTTCTTAGAATCGAAGAGAAATTTTGACTAAAAGGCCAATGTAATGTAAAGGTAAATGTTGTGTTTAAACAGAATCATTAAAAAAGTATTTATATAGTAATGTTAATAGAAATACCTATGTATTGCTTATATGCATCGTAATACAATATGTTTAGATTGCGCATATATTTTGCTTTACAGATTGTCATCTCTGAAGAGATTTGAATCTCTCTTAATCTGTGTAACTTATAAATCATGAGACTCTCTTTACATCCACAATTTCTACTTTAAATCACCAAATGCATATCATTTATTTCACCTACATACTAATATTTGCTGGAATAATTCATGGCGCTATAGTAAATATGACAAATATATTATTTTAGAAGAAATTGCGAAATTTTGTCCGTGAAACATTATTGAGCAACATTGACTTTAAGGAGATAAATGAACTTTCACATAAAAATTTGCAAGTAGAATGAAACGATATAATTTCTATGGTTGCATTGTCAACGGTTTCTATTCTAAAAGGCTCCAGTTCCAAAAGCGGAAACTTCCATAGAAAAACAAAGGATTTCAAAAAAATAACATGTTTCACAGAAGGGAATACGTCGGGAAAACATTAGTTTTCTACACTCATATTGAAAAAGTACGAAAAGGACTACAATATATATTAGCTGAATTCAATCTTGTTAAGTAAGAGGATAAAATCCATTGCCGATATTCTAATGAAATATCTGTTCCTATCAAAGATTCTCGTCAATTATTCGGTTATTTTTAACAGTATGATAATCCTTAGGGATTTAATTTTGGCAGAAGAGCACCGAATAAATCGTTTCGAAAGGGAAATGCATATCTTTTTACGCAATCCTTTGGACAACCATTAGAATATTACATATTCCTGAAAGATCAGGAATGATGCTATCGATTTTGTTATGAAAATAAAAATGAATTTGTGGTATATTCTTCATTTCTTAATGGGATAAAATTCCACAAGAAATAATTTGGGGTAAAAATAATTAATTAGATATTCAGTTCAAGGAATTGCGTATAATATATACGTTGATAATTTATTGTCTTCTATGCCCAGCTAATTTTATATACGAGAATAATTCTGTACAACGAAAGAAATATTTCAAATCGATTTTTCCCCAACAAGGACTACAACTTTAGTATTAAAAGCACATAGAACAAAGGTGTAAAATAATTATAGGAAACATGCCTGTTCTGATATAAAAAAAATATTGTCTGCTATCTAAAACATCAGATAAGTATATAATGAATTTCCATTGGCAAGCAATTAATTCTTCATAAGATATATGTTTTCATTAAATAATTTTAAAGTATTAGTAATTTACATAAAACTCGACGAATTTATTGTTCAAAAAACAACTAATTTAGAAAGAATACTTTTATTGATAATCTTTGTATACCGAAACAAATGTTTGAGATTCTTTAAACTTCTTCTAAAGAAATTGCCCCCAGCTCTATAAAAAAATGCAGTGATATTTTTCTTCTCAACCCCTTATTGGTCGGCATCGCATGTCATAAGTGCGGCTCTTTTGTGCCAGTACCTATTTAAATCTGTAATTAAGTCAACGTAACAGTTAATTTTAAATACAAAATTCGCCTGGACCCGCTTAAATGTCTCAAGTATCCTTTACCATCTTAAATAGATTGAAATAATAAAAATTATATGAAATATGAGTGGTGGCATCTAATTATTAGGTTAAATAAAAACATAAGGCAAGGATTTAATCAAAATGCCAGAGCAGTAATTAGTCCTTTTATACAAGCAGCAAATTATAGATCATCTTGCGTTCATTTTTATTCGTTCAATAAAATTATCATTATATAGTGTTACAAAAGTCTTTCTGTGGGTGTATGGTGTAGACAGTCCAACACGCAGGATAATGAAGAATGAAGGTTTATTTACAAATATGCAAGAAAACACGTAGCACAGGTACAGAAAACAATAGTTCTTGCACAGATTAGCAGTGCAAACAGACAACAATTCACAGGTAATAACAGTTCAGCACTTTGATATTTAGTAACACAAACAGGCAGTAAATAACTAATAACGACAATAACAGCACTTTCAATGGCGCTCAGCTAACCAGCTTCCTAGCTCGCACTGCAGAAGAAACTCTAAAGTCGTTCCAAATGGATCAACACTACTGCCTCTGATCCAGGCGCGGTCCTTATAAACTCTCTGCGACAGGCCGTGACGTCACAAGGAGTTTTCTCGTATATTCAAGCGTATTCCCTTTCCTAATAGAAATATCGAGAAAAGGTTTGCATTTTCTGGAATCATCTATTTGTCGCCAAGGTCGCCAAATTCGTCGCCAAGGTCAGGGATCCCGGAACAGCCGCTCCCGTCACTCCATGCTTAACCTTGTAAAACTCTCTTCCCAACCATAAGACTAACATTGCTGGGAAGCGACTTTCCATGTTCGTAACAATAGTTATGCTTGGACACTTTCTTCTTACCACAGAGTTTTAACTATTATTCCCGAAAACAACTTAAAAGTATTGTTTCGTAAGAGAAATAAAGCTAAATAGGAAATACAAGTTGATCCGAAATTGGTCGATGAAATTCTGAAGACTCAGCGATATATGAAAGGGTAAATTTACAAACAGGACAGTAAATAAATATGAACAGCTTATAAATCACGCGTTTCCCATTGTTAAAATTCTTCCTTTTCATCCCACTTGCACATTAAGAAGTGCACATAGTTCTCAAAAAAATATATAATTTTGTTTTTTTTCTTTTAAAATAATTCTTAGGATTCACAAATATTTTCGTAATAATGAATTTGAAAAATAATATATGGAATTGGGAAAACGACTTCGAATTTTGTGAGTTACGTAACTTTAGTATTTTAACCACTTAAAAATATTATCTCCGAAGCAAGAAATAGTACATTTTTCTTTTCAATAATATTTCTAATGTTTTAGATATAGTTCGTGAAATATTAAAATGCAACTATTATATAACTGTTTTTAATTCATCCTATCCGTGAGGCTCAGTTGAACCATCTGGATTCAATTTCTTTAGACTTTTTGGAAGTCACTCAATTTCAACTTAAATTCTTCATTACTGCTTCTTTTGTTCCTCCATACATTTTCTTGGAAAAAAGCTGTACCTATCTTTAAAACAGTTAAATTTGAGAAAGCAGTTTGGTTATTTTTTATCTGTGTCATAGCAGAAAATAATTTATCTGGATAATAATTTAAAACAAAATATTAAATGCTAAGTGCTTTGCATTTAAGTACTTAGCATACTCTTTTGTGCAACTTATGGTAAAACTATAATCATCCCCTTCTCTTATATCGAAGAATATAAAAGATAGAGTGCACGATGAAAGATCTGAAAGAATTCAATATTTATTTTGTAGAGCGTATTAATGGTAAGGAGAACATCTGCAAACGGCGGGAGATGAATTATTGGTGAAGAAGTGAGTGTAAAGTGTGATCGATGTCTAAAATGTAATACATTCACTCATACAAATAATAATACTCAATCAAAAATATTCAAGGGAATCGCATAGAAAAAAATACATGTTAACGCAGTGGCATTGTTTAATAATGTCATAACTTACCACCATTTATCGGTAGGACCACGACGGTTTTGTGGTAAAGATTCTAATAAAGATATGCCTTGCATCAGGGCGTGGTGAAAATTAAATCTGACTTCGAGGGTTAACCCTCTGATTCCTAAGGCCATTGAAATAAAGGGGCCTCAAAATACGGAAACGTCTGAACTCCTCTATCAAAGATAAGGAAAATTCACTGTCCCCCTCAAAAACCACAATGACAGCTGGCATTGTCCGAATTGTAAGAAAACTCCCCTCTTCCCCAAACACATCTGGGCGAGCCACTCTATAGAAGAAAGCACGCGCCGCGGGTGTGAAATCAATCACACTTAACGATAGGGGGCGGAAATTTCAAAGTGACATTCGGACGGCTATCGTCTTTTGCTTGAAGGGACGTATAGGACGGTCCCGTATCGATAAAGTTAAACGGCCTTGAAGACGAACCTCAGCATACCATTTTTTCTGTTATTTTTCATAGACATGGACCATTTTACGGTTTTACAAGATGGTATGTTCAATACATAAATTCCATGGTAAATTTGTTTTTTAATGTAGCCAAAAGATGTACATTATGGAAATACAGAGACGTTTTGATCAAATACATTTTAAAAATAAAAGTTTTGGACCTCTGGGTAAGGTCTAGCCTTCGGGCAGGAGGGTGCTACGATCGAAAGTCGACTCCATTGAAAATCCACCTTATTGCTTGGCTATCGCGGATTTGGTGCGTGCTAAATCCGTTAGGGTGAAATTTCCTCCCCCTGGCGTGACACGAAAGTTTCTAGAAACGGTGACGGCTCGGATGTCGTCCTCTTCACCTGGCCTTGGTACAAAATAACGAGGTCCTTCCATGGATAATTCTCGTGCTGCTTCCAATCAGGATGTTATTATAAGTAAACTGAACTAATTGTAGGTGAGAAACAAGGCATAGTGAGTAAAGGTAGTGTTAGATTGCAAAAATTGCATCTACATCTTTTTTCGGTTTTGTCAGTATTTTTAATTAATTTAATTCTTCGCCACCAAAGTTTCTTTCATCTCTTGTGGCAACTTTGACAATTTTTGAAATTCAAACAATAATTTTCAGCCGTTTCATTTAATTTCTAAATTTTTCTTAATTATTTACTTTGTATTCGATTTAAATAGTATTTGTCTTAACTTTTGTTGTTGTTTCCATTAAGGTTTCAACTTTATTAATTCTTAAATTCAAATTTTTCAACAGGACTATTTCCTCGACATCTTGGTTCGCGTAGGTTTTTGGCGTTATTAGGTTTTGGCATTTTCACTGGAAGCGTATTCCTTTGTGTTAATTTTGAATTGGAGTACGGTACAGTAAGGAGGTGTGTTTTTTCACCTGCGGGCTCCTGGAGGCCGTTGCGGCCTTCAGGGTGCTTGCCCCTGCTTTTTTATACTGTTGGTTCCCGTAAAATGGCGAAGAAGGTGACCATCAAGAATTCTTTCCATGTCCTTCTGCCAGTTAAAAGAATACGATTGAATATCAAGTCTGTTAATCGGAACGAGATTGAACTGCAGCGGTTTGTGTTCGCATTTGGAATAATGGCTGTCGAATTCCATTTGAGCTCTTCGTAATAATTACTCAAAGTTTGGGCTGTGGATATAATCCTTTTCAACAGTCTGTAGATTGAATGAACTTTGAAGCAAACTGTGTTTATCCGATCTCAGTTATTGGATGGATCTATTCGAACTGCCATGCACAGCAATACAATAATAAGTGAACGGCCTGTTCCTCGCAGTTTTCTTTGTCGTGATAATTATGAAAATGAAGGAAGTTGTGGGCTTCTACTACACAGTTGTATCACCTATAAATAGCAAAAATGTTTGACAAATGTGAATGAAAAAAAAGCGATCTTCAATGTTTGATTTCATCGTAAAAGTTTATGCCAAAAATAAATTTTGAAAGAAAGTATATATTATGTATTGACGCTATGCAAGTGTGAATACGACATTATTCATTATGTGTCTTAAATAAGTGTTCACGAACAAAGTGTGCCTTGGCATTGTCAACATATATCAAAATTTTTTTAGAAGCAAAAAAGATGTTTCTTGGATTTAAGTATTTGTGTTTTTAGTATTTTTTTTTGATATCGAGCCTGCAGCGCTTGTTGTTTTTGATGTATAGCTACATTTATCATTTGTATATTTATATTGAATATGTGCATCCAAAATACTATTAATTCATATTATGGCAGTAATACTTAAAATAATCGTTTATTAATAAAAAGTATTTAAACTTAACAACCTGATTTAGTTTCAATTTCTCGAATTTGATATCACAAATTGCAAAGTATCACCACTGTATGTAAAATGATTTAATTGAGTAGCTAGGGTTTACAGGTCTGCAAAGGTAGGTGATTACATCAGATTGCTAGAATTGCTTATCATTGTGTGTTATATAATTCAGTACCAAGAATTGATTAAAAAATAGATATATATATACATTAATTTAAATTTTATCTTTGAGGAAATAACCGTGCTTTAACGTTTTAATATAATCCTAGCTACCCCATCCAATAGGTAGCATCACCAGTGATCCCATCAAGATTAGGTTCTGCCATTTCAAAGAAACATTTCTGCACGCAGAGTCCGCAATGAAACCAGTAGACTCTACGTGCAGAAATGATTCTTTGAAGTGGCAATGAAACCAGCAGACCTGCCAACCTCTAGATTTCAAAAAGAGAGAGATACATACACGATCACAAATGTGCAGCAGGGCCAACCTTTATTTTATTTAACTCATGTACAAATAAGGTGGAGAGGCCTAATGAGACAATCTTTTATTTTGGCTATATATTTCTCAATTTTTTTCAAAATAAATAAAATGTATTGATTTTTAAAAATTGCTTAGCTGGGTTTTAAAATAATCTGATCAGTTTTTAAAATACACTTTTTTTAATCCTCACTCTTCCATACATATTTTATATCTAGAAAGTATTTCAAATATAAATTATTGACTTTCCTCTATATTTTTTTGTACTTCAGTGCTTTAATTTATGGATTTGCATTTCTTCATATGTATGTTTCTTGATTATAGTGTTTTTTCATATTTACAGTTGAGTTCTACCTACAAATAAGTCATATTTACAAATTACATGATAATGTACTTTCACTCCTTTAAAGAAGAAATTGTTGCAGATTTTGCCGAAAGCAATTGAAAATTCAAACGTGCAAATGGTACAAAATGAATACGATTTATCATTTTCAGAAGCGATAATAAAAGAGTACTCCTCGGAACAAGCCTTGGAAATACAGTCTGGTATTTCATTTTAGATTCTTTCGATGGCATCAGATCTGTACTGGTGGAAAAAGAAATGCATGCACAAATAAAATTTAAAAAATATTTCGGCGATACCCCTAACCCGACAAGATAGGCAGAAGAGATTAACAAATTCTCCTTAGTGCGCTAAACAGCCAACCATGGCGATAGTCACTAGTCAACAAGCTTGGACATGATACCGCGGCAAAGAGCTAATGAAGAAACCGTAGGGGAATAACGTCACGCATTCGAAATTTGAGGAAAATGTGGTCGCGGCAAGCGCTGGATTTTTCTTTCGTCGCTCTTTTAATGCTTTCTTTCTTATTACTATTTATTTGCTCCGATTCCTCGAAAATACCAAAAAGCGGAAGGAAATCGGTGAGAATCGGGAGAAGTTGTTAAAAAGCTGGAGACTCCGACAAAAGCGGGAGAGTTGGCAGGTCTGAGCCAGTCTAACCATTTTGGTCGCTTCTTTACTACGAGGGCTGTTTTTTAAGTAAGTACCGTTTTGAATGTAAAAACACATAAGTGTACTATTTATCAGTTTTATTTTTCTTGAAAGCCTGTACTTTAATCTACTTTTCAACATAATTTCCACCAATATTAAGGCATTTTTCGTATCGTACAACAAGATTTTGGATTCCATCCACATAGAAATCTGCCGCCAACATGGCCATTTTAAGGTCATCATCATCGTCGTGGTGCTGACCACCAAGATGCTTTTTTAAATGCTAGAACAAGCGGTAGTCGCCAGTTAAAGATAAAATCATAAAGCGTCTGTTTTCTCAAAAATTTCCATCAACTCTCTGCATATAGTCTTCAGTAATGACCGAGGGTTCCCCACTTCGTTCCTCATCATGCACATTCGTGCAGCCATTTTTAAATGCTCAAACCCATTTTCTCACCATTCCCTCGCTCATAATGTTTTCTCTATTCACTTTACTGACCTGCCGATGAATTTCAGCCACTTTCACGTATCTTGCATCAAGAAAACGACTGACAGAGCGTATTTCACAGTCGGCGGGATTTTCAGTTGACTGAGGCATTTTAAATACTCACAAACAGACTTAAATAAGGTAGAATTCTGCCGCAATGGTAGAATTCTGTTGCTAGCCGACAGATGCAGATACTCAACGCGCATGCGCAGAATGTCAGCCGCAGCACTAAAGCGGCCGAATTTCAAAACGGTAATAACTTAAAAAACAGCCCTCGTATATTTCAGAGTGCTAATATATATAACTAATATTATTTTAAAACAATTCCTACTTTTTTTTAATAAACAGGAATTTTCAAATTTGGCACACATTCATCTTCAAAATGGCAAACAGTTTATTTTGTTCATTTATTTGTTTGTGATTGGGCCTAAAAATTTTATAATATAGAAATTGTCTTCGAAAAATGTCACTAAAAGTCGACTAAATTATAAGTTTTATGACTAAAAGCGTGGAAATGGTTGAAACTATTTTACTTAAATAAAGTTAAATGTTTTGAAGCAACTTAAACAATTTATTGTTTGTTAAATAATCAAAATTATTCATGAGATAGTTAGTTCCCAGTGAACTAAAATTCATGAGATATATCTGTTGAACCTTAAAACGTAATAATGTGGGTACAAATACACGTGTTGCTTGGTTATGGAATTATGATTGCTTTTGGAATGAAACTTGCAGAAGAAATCAATGATTTAAATCAATATTTCTTGGAAGTTAAACCTTATGTGCATACTTAGATAATTAAGGTGCTTTCTCACCTCATGTTTGATACTGTAACAAAATAGAATAGCTTATTTATAAGTGAAACCTATTTATCGCATGTCGAAAGCGATTATGAGTTTGATTGTGGATGGAAAGTACATAGCTGGGGATAAACAGCATACCTCATTTCTGTCTGTTTCCAAGAGAAATCGATATATATTTGTTCCAGATATCGATTTCATCAGAATAATGAAACAAAATGGTCCTGGTAGCTTAATTTATTTTGGAAAAATATTATCGCCAAGAATAAACAAATAAAACTGTTATTCATGCATGTAGTTTTAAAAAACGCGCAGAAATGTTTACAGCTAGATATTACTAGCTATCTATTTTGGTAACTTTAATTAATTTAAGTCAATGAAATTATTCCTAATTTTGAAAAATAATTCATAATTAACAACAAGGGGGAAAAGAGAAAATTTGAGTAATTTTATGGCTGTACTTGGAATGTTTATTTCTTAACTAGCATTCTATATTATGCCGAAATCTCTCTTCTTGCTTGTACATATATCATTATCAGTATCGAAGGCCTTGGTGGGTTACTAGTAGACTTTTGGCTTTCATAGGTTTCAGTCCTAATGCCATGTAAACTCAATCGTGAAAATTGACTTTATGCATACAGTGGAACCTCGCATAATGAGCAAAATAAATTGGGAAAAAAATGACCCGTTTAACGAGAGACGTTTCGCGTAACGAGAAGGAAAGTCCCGGATTTTGCGCCTGCTACTGTCATATCCACGGACCTTTTATTTCGTTTAAATTCTTATCAAGCATGGTGTCCAGCACCTGTGTGTGCACTTTTAGCTGTTAATCGAACACGGTTTTCCAGTAATAAACGTTTTGAATGAAACGAATGACTTTGGTTATTTTCATATTATTTAAGGCCATGTTTTTTTTAAACTATTTTTCTCCCATATATTTATAGCTTTTAATACCCTACGTAACAAATTATGTGACGTATTTGAGTGAGGAAACGAGTTGACTGACTTATTTGAGTCAATGACGTAACGTAATTGACTTATTTCTTTTAATAAGGATAACAAAACAGATACATCGGTCCGTGTTTAGCACTCATTCCGCTTTTCATTTCTGAAAATCCTGTCCGCATTCTATGCTGGTTGATTCTGCATAAAAGATAATATGAAGCTGATTCAGGCTCCTGAACGATCTTATATATAATTTTCTTTGAGTAAACGTTATATATAAAATTTTTCTGGGTATTTTGTTTTCGGCATTGAAAGCATTATTGTTTTTTACAATGATTTCTATTGGAAAAATTGTTTCGCTTAACGAGCGTTTCGCATTACGAGTGAACGAACATCTGGAACGAATTATGTTCGCTACATCTGGAACGAATTATTCTCGCTACATCTGGAACGAATTATGTTCGCTACATCTGGAACGAATTATTCTCGCTACATCTGGAACGAATTATGTTCGCTACACCTGGAACGAATTATTCTCGCTACATCTGGAACGAATTATGCTCGCTACATCTGGAACTAATTATTTTCGCTACATCTGGAACGAATTATGTTCGCTACATCTGGAACGAATTTTGCTCGTTAAGCGAGTTTCCACTGTCCTTTGTAATCTATAGTGAGACAACTGTTCTTAAGTTGGTGTGACATCGGAGCTGCTGGATCAGAAGTCGTTCTCGACGTCCATCCGTTTAAAATTATAAGCCTCACGAAAGAATGACCCTCTTATAGTTTCAAAACAGAACACCAATGAAGCAAATCATAAACAGAAACTTTCAACTCATATTCCTATAGAAAATGAAGCTTAAATAAAAATAAGTAGCCATATTTTTTCTTGTTTATTCCTTTAATATTCATTTATATCAAATAATATTTTTCCGCGATGAATGTAAAACATGAATGATTACAGTTGCAATAAATTTCTTCTGAAATTCATAAATTTTAACAAATTTTTTCTCATTGAATTTAGAAGGGAAATAAATTTTTAAAAACTCTCAAATACTCTTATAAAAAGAAAGCGGTATCCTCAGAAGCAATTTTTCAGTATTTGGAGGGCAAGCACAATCGATTTATCATTGCACTGTTGCAAAACATACAGAACTGCTGCATTATTCTACTGACAGCAATGAAATCATTAACTAATTATGACGATTAATCATTAACGAATTTAAAACTTAAAAGAATGAAAATAATAAATGAAACTTTGGGAATACTTTGACATTTCGCGTGTGAGATGTCTTAATCTGCTTTTTAAAATTTACTCACATGATTGGAAATAAAACGTCATTTGATAGCACAGGAATCATTACATCTTTATCTCATTTTCCTGTCGAATGGAAAAGTTTCGATTACAAATCAGAAAGATGTGCAGGAAAGAAATAATATCACTACGGAAACATTTTCTCAATATCGTTTGAATTGAATTAATACCTTCAGCTTATTTCATTGCATTGCTTTAATCCAATTTAAAAATACTAGCACTTTTTAGCGATTTAATTCCTTTTCGATTGAGAAATTTTCTTGTTATGTAATTCTCCTGCATAATTGATAATTTACAGTCCCGAAATTCTTGCTTTAAAAATGTTTTAGAGAAGAAAAACGTTAATTCAATCAAGGAAAGAAATAAGGTATAGAGGAAAATATAAAAGATTGTTTTGGAACAAGTTTTTTATACACTGGTATTACATGAATGCAACATGAATTTTAGTATTAATTCCTTGTATGTGAAATTTTACTCATTAGAAAGATGTTTCTAGAATTTTTCGTTTTCAGTTTATCGGGTTCATTTGAAGATAATAAAAGGAATTTATAATTATTTTGATTTTTAAATTTTCATGAGCTCTTAAAACTAAAAGAATATTTGGAAAACCAATAGATTCACAGCTTTTACACATGGTATACTGATTATTGTCAGGATTGAATATCTAAAAAGACAAAAAGTAAGGATTGTATGTCTAAAAATATAGAAAATAATATAAGCAATTTCATTGGTGTACGCAAGTGCAGCATCATCCAGGAAAAAATTCCGAAGTAGAAAATAAATATAAATATTAATAAAGGGAATTTTTAATTGTGGAAGAGTTAAAAATACAAAAATAATAGCATACTACGATAAGAAGTAAGAATTCGGTGGATTCTTACTTCTTATCGTTGCCTGCTATTATTTTTGTATTTTTAACTCTTCCATAATTAAAAATTCCCTTTATTAGTATTTATTTATATTTATTTCTGATTATTGTAAAGTATAGATACACCTTTGTGCATTTTAGATAAGAAAATGAATACAGATAATTAAAGGGAGTAAAAGACTCACCCTGAAAGAAGACACTAACTTGTAGATAAAGATCTTCGGAATGCAAATAACATTATCATTTAAATGTGACTACCCTAAAATCGCCATTTTCATAAAAATTTTCAAAATTTTTTTATTATTTTCTATTAAAGCCCATACATTTAGGATTCCAAAAATGGTTTACTTTAGTTTCTTCGATAGTTAGAAGCAAAGTTATTGCCCAAATTATGAACCAGAAGTGAAATTTTCGAAACCGAAACTAAGCCATAGAATTGTAAACAACGCATATAATTAGCTATTTCTTTCCTCTTAAACAATTTGAATTTGGAATTTATTTTTTAAATATAGAATTAAGTTTCATTTATGTATTTATTATTGTTTTAGACGTATCTGGCAACTGTTTCTCTACTTACGATATATTTTACCTAAAGAAAATTTCGCTCACTCCAAACACTGTTATTAGGTACCAAGATAGCAGCTTTATTCTTTAACTCAGGCGATATAGGGCTGATACCTTTATTTAAACATCTTAATCTGAAACTTGAATCGGAAATTATAAAAAACTACATACAAATTGATATTGAGAGAATTTTTTAATAACTTTTTCTTAGGAATTTTTTTATTTCGATCACAGTTAAATCCAGTTAATATTCTTTTTCCATATAGCTCTTAAGGAAAGAAATTTCAGCTTCAATGAAAAAAAGAAATCAACGGGATTTCGATGTCATCGTAGAAGGTATTTTAGGAATCTATATCGATTTTTTAATGTTCTCCAAGAACATAAGAGCGATTCAATTTCCTGCCATAAATGCCTTTCTGAAAGGAAAGTATCAGAAGGTAAAAATATGGCTCTTTCAGCTATCATTGAATTCTCTTTTTGTTCTTGACTTTTAGTTCTCTTTTTTCAAATGCCATGTGAAAGCAAAAAGAAATACTTATGTCTTTCCCCACATTGCCACAAAATTGAGATACAATATGTGAGGAAAATGAGTTAGTTACAAGAACTAAAGTAAATACCGTTTATACGTCGTTTACATTTATACGCCACCTCATCACAGTCCCGATTCATTAGTATTCATTGTAATGATCAATTTCTTTGTTTTTAAGACGCAAAATTTCGGTTAAACGTCTTTTCCCCCCGTTCTAAAAAGTTTAAATTTACTCCTTTCCAGAATGTGAACTGTTATAAAGATATCATTACTTCGAAATTATTTACAGTTGAAGAATTAAAGAAAACAAATTATCTGGCGCTAATTTAAGCGATGATGATGAAGTTATTGCACCTTTCTTTAAAGACGCAATGGACTCCATTGAAAAACTTCGAACTCATTTCTTTTGTCAAAAGAATAGTGAAAAAACATTCAATGAACTTAATTCGATTCAAATGCTTAATATTCACAACCACCATGCCAGACGACGGTTCAAGATTTTCTTAATTAAACGTCTGCCTGCATGCATAAATCATATGAGATAATATATAATTAGTAATGAATATGTGCAATAAATGTATGATTTTTTCTCACTTTTACAATGACTGTTTAATTTTAAAATCTAATTATTACTTTCAATACTGTGTAGAGTAACATACTAGTACTATCTCAAAAATCTTTAAAATTAATACTTTTAAATGAATTTGCATTAGTAACATTAAATTTATGATAATCCAAGTTGTATGGTAAAATTTCGATTATACGTTTTTTCATTTATAAGTCGTTTTACGTTAGTCCCTTGAAAGACGTATAAACGGTGCTTTACTGTATATTGCTCCAACACATTACTTTAATTACTAAAGCATAATTACATTTCGTTTAACCACTGAAATCACCTTCAATTGCGTCATACGGTCTTCGAATTATCGTGTTATCAAATACATAAATTAAATCACTCATAGGCGTTATAATTCGATTCGAGAATTTATTAGAACTCATAAACTTCTCCAATGTTGAAATGGATGATTAGATGAATTAAAGAGAATACATTCCTGAAAAGTTCTGATCAGTCAACACTAAACAGTTAAGATGTCAAGAAACCAAAACTTAAAAAAGCAATGATTTCAGTCAATATATGATGATAAATTGACCACTTATTTTAAGATTTTTTTCTAAAGTAATAAAGTTTGAAGCCAAATAAAATTACGTAATGTAAATCTATTAATGTTTTCTAATGTATAAAATTTGCATGGACAGAAGTTATTGCTTTTTATAAGGCTGAACGCTTCATTATAATTTCATATCATAATTGACGTGAGCCCATTTTTTTGTCTTTTATATTTTATTGTAAACGAAGTATCTATAAAATATTCTAATAATCAAAAATTTTGACATCGAGATTTTGTGATTCGATTGGTGAAGCTAGAATGTTTTGCACGATTTTACTTTCTTTTACGTCCGAAATCACGGTTAACCTCTTAACAATGATTTTAGAACTCCAATCATGCTTCTTCATTTTTAATCGTACCAGTAAAAAAGTGATTAATAACTGTTTTAATTCGATACAAAAATGACCGGTAATCTATTAACATATCAAGTATTCCATGGAGTTTTAGTTGAATCAATACAACAATGCATTCCCAAAAGAGAATAGAGGTAGTGCCGAAAATTACACAGTTAATAAACTCATTTCTAAAAATTCTACCTTCCAAGATTTTGGCATTCGAGTGTAGTCTAGTTTAGTTAGATTAATGCCCCTTTTTGAATCAACACGAGAGGTATTTTGGGTCGAATCTCCTAATTTTTAACCGCGGCTAGATGGAGAGGACAACACCTGAGCTGGCAACCCCTCTCCAATATTCCGCATCACACCAACGGGAGAACCTTCCAATTCTTTAATGCCTTATACTCAATGGGATGCGCGGAGTCGTCGTGGATTATGTGCACCACACCAATGGGACGGCGTTTGGTCCCCTACGTATGATTTAACGTGCAGCGGGCCCAATACACGAAGGATCCTCAGCGGAATCGGGTTTCGAAACTCGAGCCTTCCGGCTCCGAGGCTGGGAATTTACCACTAGGTCACTGCGACCCCCCATTCGAGTGATAAAGGTATGCGAATGGTTTTCTAAAGTTTTTAAGTTGTTATTAAACACATCTCGATATTGTGAAGACCAAACTGAAAAGGACAAAATACGGATTTATAAGATAATTACTAATCAGGCTTCTATTAAAAAACTAATTTTTAAAAATCTAATTCCTATTAAAGCATTACGATCAATCAAAGTATTGTGATCTGCTAATCGCATCAGTATTCTCAACTTTCAATAAATGCATTCACCAAAAAGATCTACATACGAACCTAAAAGAGGATCATGTAGAAAGAAAATTAAATTGAGTCTTTAGTTGAAGCTAAAAATAAAAGCAAAAAGAAAAAGGAAATAATTAATTTTAAGATTTATCTTTCTATTTTGAATGAAACCTGTTTATCTTTTTCAATAAGGAAAACTTACTTTATTTCTAAGAATTAATATTTTATTTCATAAATTAACATTTTCTTTAACGTCAGTTTATATCAACGAGAATGATTTTATTTATATTTATGTAAAAACTAGAAATTGATTTTATTCATTAGCAATCTTTGAATATATTTAAGAAATATTCTTAAGCATTCAACAAGAAGACACAGCAAGCACATTAGCTCATACCATATCTTTTTACGAAATGATAAGAATTAGTGTTCTGAGACATTTGCTTCAAACAGCAAACACAAATATAGCTTTTCCAATTAGACGGACCGCATACCGAACTGTCACAAGAACTTCCACGAGAAGACCAACTAATGATGAATGATTCGACTTGTATAGTAAAAGGCGGCCACTTAATTCCAGGCGTTTCGGAAGGCTTCACATACGAGAGTATTCCTGGGAGGAATAAAGTTAACAGTTATTCAAGCTGAGTAAATCGATAAGCTACTTTTACTAGTTCCTAAATAATAGTGATAACTACTAGCCGCCTTCGGTGACCAGCTGTTGGCGCGTACTATTAATGGTCTGTAGCTATGCTTGCAACTTGGTGAATTGGCGGTTTTACAGGCTGAGAAACTGTGCCAAAATTTAATTTTTTGATTTCTCTCGTAAATGGAAGGTGATGGGTAGAAGGCGACCCTTTCTGACAGATCTAGGGGTTATAAACTCTTATATGAAATTAAAATTGTCGAAATAGGTTCAGTGGTTGGGGATGGGGGGCTTCCTCATAGTTTTACCCAAATTACTTTAAATATAAAGATTGCGATCTTTAATATCAAATGAACAGACTCACAATACTGCTAAAAATTAACATTTGTGCATATTTTGGAGAAAAATATTCCAAATGTAGGGAAAGTGGGGTAAAACTGGGTACATAAGACTAAAAGGCCTGTTGGAGCAAAAATATTCGACATAGAGCTTGCCAAATTTTATTAAAATATTTAATGTTTATGGGAGTGCAATATATCTTTCACGAAAAGTCATAGTTTTACTACATTTTTTATCATTGATATTTTATTAAAAAGTCATATCACCTGGTTTTACCCCTCTTTGGTGGTAAAACAGGGTACACATGTTAAATTTATGGGAAATAAGAAAAACTCGAGTTTCAGTAGAAAAGTATCAGGCATTTTTATTTTAAATGGCCATTTAAGAATATTAGTTACAAAATTCACATGTAAAGCAGTTGTCTTCGTCCTCCGCGCCATTGCAGCTTTCATGGACCCAGTTAAGACAGTTTCTTCATTGGATTAACCATTCTCATTTATTTAAATCAGAAAATACATAATTAAAATATGAACTATTAATGTCTGATGTGTTTTTATCGTCTTCGTCGGAGGAATCATCAATACTGACTATCCCGGTCTTACGCCACTTGGAGTACCCGGTTTTACCCAGAGTGCAGAGGTTATGAAAAACGAAATAGGACCGCGCAACAACTGGACTAAATCTTTATTGTTTGATAGGTTATAAATCCTTAGTAAACGTATAATAAGCTGGAATAAATATAGCTTTTATAACTATAATAATTATTACGTAAAGATAGTTTAAAATCAAACGAACATTAGAGAGTTGACGTCTTAAAACAAACAAACCTTCACAGATGCAGTGAATTCAACATCTGCAACAAGCCGCTGTGATTGTTCCTTTTTCTTAACTAGTAGAGTGTAATTCAGTATCTGACCGCTAGAAAGAAAAACTAATAGCACCAGAATCAAAGGTACCCGGTTTTAACCCACTCTCCTCTAAAGATAAATTTCAAGAATCAAGACACGCCACTGATTTGTAAACATTTGCCCCCGTTTATCTTAAGTTGGCAAATCTGCAAAATGTGTGAAGACAGTGAACGGATACACGAAATCCCTTTCTGACAGAATACCACTCAAAACTTTGAGGCATTCATTTTATTTCATAAAAAGGAATTCAATTCAAAGATTAGAATCCTCTTAAATTTTTCACTCAGCGCATGCGCAATGACCTTGTTCTTTTCAGTGCGACCTTCAAAATTTTGAGACGCGTTTCATAAAAATGGCGGGAAGGAACAAAACCGTTCACATCTCTTTACGACCCGAATGTCCAAGTTTTGGAAGAGCAAATGAGCGGGAAGAAACGATTTTATTAAAAATTTCCGATCAAAGCACCGAACCATTAACCGTGATTTCGGAAGCGAAAGGGCGGAAATACGGTGAAAACTTTTTCAATTTCGGTCTGCAACGATTTTCAGTGCGGTGAAGACGAGCGACAGTGTATTTTGACACACTTTCGTATGCGTTATAATTAGGAAGACATCGGGTGCTAGCGAAATATTCTTGTTGTTGGTAAACTTGAAGGAAATAGCAATGCAAGTAATTTATTTCGTCGAGCGCAGAGTTTCAGAATCTTTTGTGTCCTTAATATATCTTGCGTTATCAATATAATAATATTTATTAGATTGAAGCCATCAAATAAATATTGTTTGCTTAATTTTGTTTAATATACAATTTTCGATACCAATAATTTTAAGTCTTTAGATTTTTCTTGTTTGGTAAAAGCCGATAGGACTAATGGGTTTAGAAACTAACGTAATGTATGAAACGGAATGGGACAAATATGTATTTTTACAAACGAAAAACAAGAAAAGCTTCATTTATGCGTCTTTCAAGGGACTAGCTTAAAACGACTCTATAAAAGAAAAGACGTATAATAAAAATTTTAGAAAACTTTGATTATTACAAATCTAATACTACTAATGAAAATTCATTTAAAGGTATTAATTCTAATTTTATAAAGATAGTACTTGTATAATACAACACAGTATGGAAATCAATAATTAAATTTTTATCATTAAAGTGAGAAAAAATCATCCTTTATTACCGCAAATCTTGAGACTGTTATATATATTTTATGCGATTTATGTTTCATACGTGTAGGCGTTTGATGTTGACTGCCTGTGAGTTTTAGATTCATCTTTATGAGTCAGATTACATTTCATTGAACGATTTTCACTATTTTTTGACAAAGAAATAGTGACAAGTTGTTCATTGGAATCCACTGCGTCTTTAACTCTAAGAATGCGGGACCGTCCCAAACGTCCCTTCTAGAAAAAGATGATAGCCGACCAGATGTCACTCCCTAAATTTCACCCCTTTCGTTAAGTGTGATTGATTTCACACCGCGGCTGCTTCTCTTCCTTAGAGGTGCTGCCCAGATGTGTGTTGAAGAGGGAGTTTTCTTGCAGATTCGGACAATGCCAGTTGTCATTGTGGCTTTGGAGAGGAAAGTGAATTTCCTTATGTTCGATAGAGGAGCTCGACTTTTCGTATTTGAGGTCCCTTTATTTCAAGGCCTTAGGAATCAGAGGGTTAAAGAGGTGGAATAACTTCATCATTGCTTAAATTAGCACTAGACAATTTGTCTTCTAGTAATTCATCATTGATGAATAATTTCGAAGTCATGATATCTTTATCCAGTTCACATGTAGAAACCTTAACATTTGAGAGGGGAAACTATGTATAACCAAGCTTTTGCGTCGAGAAAGAGCAAACACTTTATCATTACGACGAATACAGATGAATTAGTACTCTAACAAATGACGTATAAATCACAAACGACGTGTAAATGAGAAACTTACAGACTTTTTATTGTATAAGAAAATTAATAAAAGAAAACATATTAAAGAAATAAAATCAAGAGAAATCGATCGATCATATAATATAATAATATAAAAATAAATTTAGATAAAAACAAAATAAACAAGAGAAAGAATTATCCAAGACTATTTCACTTGTTCTTTTCAGACATATCTTCACAAAATTAAGTTATAAAAATCTCATATTTTTCTCAAATTAATAGGATTAAAACACATTTGTATAAACTACACTTTTGGGACAGGATTTAATAATAACTTAAAAGACAAATGGGATACCCTTATAGTTTCCTAAAGTTACTTACTTTAAAAAGTTTTATTGCTCACTGAAATAGTTCGAATTTTCTTCATGATGGGAGCTAGTAAGCTTGCTTTAGATTGTCGATTCTTTTTGCATCTTTAGCGTCCATTTCTTTTTGATTTTTGTAAGAGGATGATATTTACATCATTTATTTCTCTTCTATTGATTTTGGATTAGAGAATTTCTAAAAAAAAATTTTTTTAGTTTGCGACGTCAGACAAAATTCAACCAAGAAAAGTTAAAATTTAAGACTTTGTCATTCTTTTCTACAGAAAATTGTCTCATTTAGAACTACTAATGGCGTGGTCTCCGATGAGTGCCCATTCAAGTTCCTTTCCATTTGATTAATTTCTAATTTTATAAGTGTTTCTTATAATTATTCAATCTATTTCTTTATACTATAGTTTTTGTTATGTTATCTTTATTAAAATTTTTGTTGAAGCAATTATTTTTGCTTGCTGCGTTTGCATAAGCCAAAACGTATATTAGTTTCATTATTATTATTATTTCTTTCTTTTATTTTATTTTCTTTTTAGATTTAAAATTTATATTTTTCTGTTATTTGCCTTTGTATTTTATTAGCTGTAACTGCATATGCGCCTTTCTATTTAATGCAAAAAGTTTTATTTTATTTTATTTTAATTTCAATTAATTAATTTTTGCTAAATTTTTATCAATTTTAACTGTCATATAATAATAGTTACATTCGCATAATATTCAAGTTATTCAGTTAAAATATGCACATTTTTAAAACCAATACTTATTTATTGAGTACCTACTATATTACTTTACAATTTTTTAAATTTCAAAAATTGAACTAATTAGATAATATATTTACATCAAGAAATGTGTTAAAATCAGATTACATTGAAATATTACTTTCTTTCAAAGGAAGCTTTTTCCCCTACAACATGTGTCTGAAGAAGAAAATTGCAAAACGTTATCTCTTGCCAACATTTTCGTTGTAGTCTCGGAGAGGGAAAGACAATCTATTATTTTAACTGACTGAAAAGAAGTAAAGAAGGTAGAGGGAGGGTTAAGACATTAAAGAAAAGTATTCGAATGGAAGATAGAAAACCCATATTTTTCCCATTTGCTTTTCTGATACTTACCACCATTCAGAATGGAATTTTGGGCAGTGAAATTATTCACTGAGGTCTTGAAGAACATAAAGAAATCGTGCTGGATTCCTAAAATACCGCTTTGCTCTATGTACTGGAAATGATATTTCTTTATTTTTCCAAAGCGAGATGAAATTCCAGTACATAGTTGCTGGAAAGTGTATGAATTCAATTGGTATTAGTAGGAAGATGATAATGGAAATTTTCTTCATTCAGTTAGAGTTAGCGCTTTATGGGATAGTGTTTCTTGATTGAAACCATTACTGAAGAGTATAATCCTCTTGGAGATGCGATATATATTATAAATAAGTAAGTAAAATCGCACCAAAATTGCGATTTTTCAGTTTTTAAACTTGAATCATCATATTATTATGGAGAAGACAGGTCTAGTTATTTTGCAAATGGACGAAACAAAGTTTTTTCATTAAAAAAGTGATTTTAATCACATTTGAAAAGTCCATACGCTTGGAAGTTTTAATTGTCAAAAAGAGAAATTTATTTTTTTATGCTTTTGATATAATCTGTTCCTCGTGTACTTTAAGAAAAATTGTATTATGTTATAAGTTGGTGTATATGTTAGTCATCAAGCAATCTCCTACTAAATTACTTTAGTTTTCATTTAATCCCGCATGTAAATAGTTTTAAAACCATGATATTGCTTGCAAAATTGTCTGCTGGGTACGAGGAAAGCAGTCCAGAAGCTGGATAATTGAAAATGATGCTTTATTTTATGTTATATCCCAGAAAACTCGTAGCACAAGACACGAGAAAGACATTGCTTTCTTGATTAGCACAAGCAGACAGGCAAATCATTATAATATGCAATTAAACCCAACAATAGCGCTCAGCGTCCCGCCAGTGATCAACTCTCGCAAGGCGAAGTAAACCCAAAGAGCTTCAAAAGAAGTCAAAACACATTCAAACATTTCTTCGTTCTCACAATCCAGGTATGTCAATCTTCCCAACAGGGCGTGACGTCAATGTTCATCTCGAATAAATTCTATGTCTGTTCCTAATAGAGACAGGGCGATGTAGTATTTTCGAAGACCTTCAGTTTCGCCAAATTTGTCATATTCCGCACAGTTTGCCGAAAGGTCCAGGGTCATTGGCTTCAATAAACACCTCCCTAATACAGAAGGCCTCGGTGCTGATTTTTGACATCATAAATAGTTGGATTTTCTCGCCGTGATTCGGCTTTCGAGTCGTATATCGGGTATGTTACCCGAAAAACCTCCGATATGCGACTTGAAAGCCAATGCGCGTCAAGGAAATACAACTTGATCACGCGCGGCTCTGTATTTAAGTGATTGCTTACAATACATGAATCTTGTAAAACATTCTTTTCAACCACAAGACTAACCTGGCAGGAAAAACGGTTTTACAGATTTGTAACAATATTGTATCAGCCCGTGAGATGCTAAAGGAATTGTCTAAAGAGGGCAAATAAGAATAGATATTCACAAGGGAAGTTGGATGATGTTACAATGGGATTTATCATCCAAAGGTTGAAAAGTGAGATATATTTTTTTTATAAACTCATCAGAATCTCTATTTTAAAGAATATTTTGTGTTTTATTTCCTTATAAACAGAATGTTAAAAGCTGTCGTGTTCATATAATATCTTATGCTCAAGCTGACAGGATTCAATTTAGTTTATAACTCTTATGGAATTTTAGAAAATAATAATAACAAAATGAAATGTATTAGCTCATTAGAAGAAATCTCTATTATCACACCATTTTTTTCATAAATTTTTTATATAGAACTATTTTATTTATATCTTTGTTATTTTGCAGAGGTTAATTTAAAATAAAGAAAACAAACTAGAACTTGGATGACAATTGGTCAGCGTTAATAACTACGACGACAATTATTTTCTTTCTTTTTTATACTCCTCTCAAATCCAGATAATTTATTAGCTAATAGAATTTTTAAACCTAAAGGTACTCAGTTGGGTAAATTAGACGTCTATTCTTTCTTTATGTGTAACGATGTCGTTACAAAAAACATAATTCAAAGTTTGTAAGAAAAAAATGTTCCTTATTAATAATTCAATTTATATGTTGAATTACTCCTCCTATGAGACAAAAGGAGCTGTGTAAAAACCTTTTTCTTCTTCGAAACAATGTCTTTTCACTACTAACGTCTTTATAATACATTTTTCTTTATTCTTCCATGCAATTGATTTTATTTCAAATTAATTGGCATTTGACTTTCAAGTCATTCTTGCATTTCTCTCAGTACAAATGAATAATTTTGTTACAGGTGTTTTAATTCCTGGCGGGAAATTTTGTAATAAAGCAGGAATCGCATCTCGTTTCCGCTGATTACTCTATTATTTTAAATGTCGATATTTTGCTGCATTGTAGGATTTAAAGGCATTTTCTTATCATTATTTCAATCATTATTTTCCAGATAAAATTGTGCCGTTTGGTTGAATTGCTGTAAGGCGAGAAAGAAGAAAAATAATAGTTTGCAATGGTGGAAGAAAATATTGTTTGTAGACTGCTTGATATGTATTTTAAGTCTAATTTCATAAGATAGAATCAAAATATGAATTACAGCTGCTAAGATTTATAATTTAGGTAAATTACACCAAAGGATGGAGCATAAAGACGAAAATATCGAACATGTGTAAAATGTTCATCTTAGTTTACAATTAACATTTTTTTTCATGTATTTCCAGTTTAACAACATTGTTCAACTAAAGAGACTAATAAATGGCAAATAAGAACGAAAGAAGAACGAAGAAAAGACAAAAAAATACTGCAAAATAATTCAACTTGTTTCATAATTAAACAACTCACGATTTCACAAATAATCTAAATATGACGTAATTTTTATGTATTTAAAAATTTGCTGACCCTATTTGTTCATTTTAACTATAGGCTTGGTCATCTTAATCGTCAATTTGAAAAACCTTTTGTGGTTAAAAAATGGATTGTTTTTGAAAATATATAGGCTGGTGAGTTTGTACATCTCCAATTCTACAACTCTTCCGATTCTCATGTAACACAGGTATGGAGTTACCTTCAGTTAAAATCGTAGACGAAATAGGCAGTACCTTTCTACATGTGTTGAGAGACCTCGAGAATTTGACTCCACCCTCTATATATATAAAAAACCCTACTTCCGATTGCCACAGAAAAGCAGGTACATTTCTTTTTACATGCAACGATTAGTTTGTTTACAAAAACAAACCGGCAGTCCTACGGATCATGTTAGGATAACTTCATAGTCATAGTCTGTTACTATATTCTTTTTCTCAAAAGAACTTTTTTTGAAAAATAATGAGACTAGGATGAAGAATTCACAATATATTCTTACAATATAATGAAACTTTTGGGTGGGAATTATTCAAAAGAGTTCAAATTGATGAAGCAGATGGGCTGAGCCAGAGAACAACAATAGAAAATTACAAATGATAAAACAATAGAAAATTTAAAAAATTTAAAAAACATTAAAAAAAGAAAAAAACTAGAAAAATATGAAACAGTAATCAATGTATAACAATACACATTTTTTACGCGAACGACAAGAAGCATCCAGTGTTTGCATCATACATTTTACTATACTTATAACTACCATCACTAAAGAATTACCAAAAAAAGCTCCCCAATAATAAAATAAAGAAACATAAGAAGAAAAACTACAAAAACAAAGAAATAACAATCAAAATGGAAAAATTGGGAGAATCACCAATGGCAGACTTATTCGTAGAGTCACCACCAAAGTTCTAATTTTGACAAATTTGTTTCTATCGCAAGGACTAAGACTACTCAAAGTCTCAAAAAATATACCCTCTGGCTATAAAGGGTTTAATCTTTAATTCAGTTAAAATTTTTTAATAAATCTGAGTCTAATTTTTTTAATGTTCAAACTGTTGATCAGAGAACGTTTAGATCAAGGCAAAATAGTTTAATTCAATGAAGATAAATCGTGTCAATTCAAGGTGAACATTATGGATTCATTATGTGAACATTGTACTTTGCTTTGTGTTATGAGCACACCATTTGGCGCGTTTTTGATTTCTTGGGAAATTTTCTTCGAGCGCTGAACTGCCAGTTTGGCTCATAAAGCATCATGGAAATCATGGTAGCAATATGAAAGGCAAATGCTCTGCGAGGGATCAACTACCCAGATAGTCAATTTTAGTTTGCACAAGCTTGCAAACAAATTTGACATGACAAGAGTGCAAGCTTAAACAAGTAACGCAACTTCGAAGTCACCATGGGAGAAACTTGCAGCAAGCTTGACCGCGTCAAACTCATTGCAAATTATAGCAAAAACAGGTAATACACAAGCCCGGATTAGAACTCGCGACCAGCGGTTCGAAACTGACTCCAATAACCATCGAGTTAAACTCTGCCAGGGGGAAGATAGCGTCTAATTGTTGACTCGTTCATCTCGATTCGATACGATTTATATTAAACTGTTTTCTTGATTTCATTAATTTTTTGAGTTGAGAATATATGATTTAAGTCAAAGAGAGAGCTATATTTCGCTAATAACTACTCAAGGTTTTGCTTGTAGAATAAATTATAAAATTAGAGTTCAAAATTAATTTACTTTAAAATGGGACAAAATGGATAAGTTTATTTTTCAACAAACATTGACTGTTTGTCGGTTAACTTTTATTTATAAACGTTAAAATTTCAACATTAAAAAGTGATATAGTTTTCTTTAAAGTGCAAGAGTGCTATTTAGTAAAAAGAAGAAATATTTCAAAAATTTTTTTTAATAAAAGGTTGTTTTTAAATATCATTGATTTATTGAATTGATAAAGAAGGACAGTCTAGGGAGATGCTATTAAAAATCTGATATTTTTTTAAAACAGAGACAAAGATAATTATCTCTTTGTGCTATCTTTGCATCAAGCTTGTTTTGCAAACTTACAGAAGCTTAGACAGTTGACAAGAGTGGTGTTTGTCTACGCTGAACTTACGCAAACGCGTTTTGCACGAGGTGGCGTCTAGTTGTCACGCCGAACTTGCTACAAGTTGCTTCATTAAAGATCAAATTTGCAGAATAAAGGTAATATCAAGTCAAAATCAAACTTGCGAAACTTACGTGCTATCTGGGTAGTACTCCTTAAAAATACATTTGTACTACTATCATCATGCATATACACATTCCTGAAAATAGTTCTCTCTATCCGTTTGGAGACAATGAGAATGTCAATAAAAGCACATTCGCTAAAGCTAATATTTATCAATTTTCAAAATGAAGCTTCAAAATTTCCATTAATCAGAATAAGATTTTACAACATAAAGAGACAGTCGTCTAATTTCATGTTGACGAATAAAATTATTGTTTTCACGTTTTTAATTAGAAGTTTATTCAATAGAAAGCCCACATTTCTATCTTCTTATTTAATAGATTTAGTCATCATTTTTATTGAAAACTTTATAATTATATGCCTTTATTTTGTAAATACTCTTAAAAGACTCATGTCAAAGGATATTTACACCTTAGCAATTAGAATTCATTTGTATCCAAAACAGATCTTTTCATTTAAGATCTGTATCCGAGACATTTTTTGAAAAATAAATTATATATATTTTTTTATATTATTTTTCAACTTATATGTTTAAAAACTATGAAAATACTGTAAAATTAGGCTCCAAAATAATATTTTTTTTAAAGAAACTGGATTTGAAGGAAAATATCAAAATATTTGTCTTACTTCGCTAACAACTATAGACAAAATCATATTCAAATACTACAACTTATAGAGACATTTTTTTATGCATTTATCTGTGTTATGCTCTAAAATATTCCTTTGTATTTCAAGAAAAATATTTTGAGATATAGCTGAACATAGTTACTAAACTGCTGATTTTCAAAAAATTCTTTTCGTTTATATTTAAGCACCAAAATAATACTGATTTTTAAAATTGATCTTAGCTTTTTAGGGAGAACATCAAGCATAGTTACAGAAAACAATCTCAGAAAATTTCATATCAATACTTGAATAACCTTCTGAAATCATCATTGTAACATCGAACAGTTTTCCTCAAAATATCATTTCTCTAGAAAACACATTTATTGTTTCTTCTATGGGCTAATATAAAATAATGCTTACAGTTCGGTAATAAAACAGCTGTTACTCCATTTAAATTTCACGTAGAGTAAAAAAAAGTGAGACATTTTAGGTTAACTTAAACAGGCTACACAAATTAATCATAAACATTTTTGATAATTCTCCATCAAAAACGATTCGCATTTAAGCCAGTCAGATACCTTAACAGATATGTTCCTTGCTTATCATTTTTCCATTTCATATTTACTTCTTATATATTTCTTCTTACTTTTTATCTAGTTTCTGTACAAATAATAAGTTCGACTAAACTGTTGTTACGGGTGAAATCATTCATCAACAAAACCTAATGGATAAATATTTTTGTTTGATCACTCCAAGTGCATCAATTCTACAGATTTTTTATGCAAAAGTAAATATTTATGACATAAAACAATTAAACTAGTTAATATTTTCATCACTGATTCAATTTTGAACCAAAGATAAGAAAATTCAATACAGATTGAATGAAAGCACCCTTAAATAACCTTTTGAAAAAAAATCCACGATAAAAGTTTTTATTCTATTAAAAGAGAAAGTAAGCAGTTCCCGAAGTCTTGGAAGAACTAATCTAATATTAGGTTTCTGCTTTTTGGCATTGTCTAAGATTCCATTTGAGGAGGATTGAGAATAGGTATCAATGAAATATTATAGTCAATTTCTGAAGAAATTCTCCATGGCATTTCAAAAAACTCCATTAAAAGTTCGTTTAGAACAAGCTAAATACTTTGAAGTTTTAAGTTTCTTTTAACAGAAAGATCTTGATTTATTTCTCCATATATGTTCCTGAAATTTCGAAAACTGTTTCCATATTTTTCTGCTAAAGAGTTTTACTTCAGTGACAGTTAGAAAATGCAATAATTCAGAACAAGTTATAGTCCAGGATGAGGGAAATAAGCAAGCAATTGTTCTAGAAATTGTCTGGAATAATTGATCATTCGTTTTCAAAATGTAAATTTGCAGAATTGAGGTTTATTTAGATGTTTTCAGATATTATTTCGTGCAATTTTTTTAATTGTAATGTAGGAATTGTTTTATTTCAATACAATATTGAGAAATAACTTATATAATAAATTTGATTATATAAACATAAAAATTTATATTGAAACATAATTCTTTATCTATTTCTGTGTAATTTGTTAAGACATTCTTTTCAAACAAAGTGCTGCTAGAGAACATGGTAATGGTGGTAAAAAAAAAAATAGAGCAGCGTATGGCTATGAGTTGTGAAATTTCATTTTTTCGCTTTAGTGCGCCGCCCGATAAAGCAAAGTGCTCTTAGAGCCGCCCATGGAAAATTGAAATGAATTGCAGCGCCGGCGAGAACGTGTTAATTCTTTAAATATCCATGTCCAAGACTAAGCGAAGATAATCACCACTGTCACAGGCGGCCCCTAGTAAACAGACTTTCAAAAAATCAAAGCACTTTTTCGTGAAGGTGGCGCTTTAAGTAGGTAAAATGGTTAATCTGGAGTCTACGGAGCCCACTTACTTCGTTCACTTAGGATCGCCAACCTCGCACAAGAACGTGAGATGAGAGAACATTTGTTTTGCGTGCGCAATGTTTTAACGAGAACATGTGCGCATGGAAATTAATCTTTATCGTATTGCATCACGCTATATTGCGCCTCGTTTCGATTGGTTTGTTTGTTCATCTCTCTCGATGCGATTGTTATTCATTCAATTTCAATAAAACTTCGTTTGAATTCTCGGTTTGAACATCAGTTCAGTACTGTTGTAGTTTGTGTGTTTCGTTTCAATGAAGAAGTGAAGCTACTATTTCCTGCTCTATACTAGAAAAGCGAAGCCGCTGATGTTTTTAAAGCTAAAAAATGCTCGGTACACATTGAAATACCGCAGGCATTGCGTGCTCACATTCTCCCTTTAGGTGACTCATGCGCAGAGGCAAGGAAACTGCGCACTGCATATTAAAATAGTATTTATGACGACAAATAAATTACGCCAAGAAAAACTGGCGAGAAACAAGGTCAGGCATCGAAACTCTAGTTTACCGATAAAATATATCGCTGCCAGAAATAATTAAAGATTTATCATAGAATACTGGAACAAATTAAAGTCTCTCGCATCCAGAAATAAAATCGTTTTTTCGAAAAGGTAAAGGATGACTTTTTTTCAGCATGTTGCCATCCTTCAGTATGTCTGAGACTGCAGTCTCTTTTGGACACATTTCCACCATAGCTTCGATATGTTGTACGCGATTGATTCTAAATTAATTACTTTAAAGCATGGTTTGATTGGAGCAATTTCGTTCATTTAATCTTGAATCTCAGAAGAAATTTTGAATTTAACAATTCTTTACTTTTTTTTAATCGTTGTACTGAATTTTAAGTAATGGCTTCTTAAACCTATCATGTTACTTTTAGAATTGTAATTTCAGCCATAATCGTTTGGAACTTTTTATTCCATTAATATCCTTCGACAGTGGCGAAAATAGGATTTGAGGTCTGGGAGCGGTCATAAAAATTTTGTATCCGTCGTGACGAATGTAGACAACATGACTTCTGTAAATCAAAACAACTTGGAATTTGACTTTACTTGACAATAAGAGTATAAAAAAAACACTACAATACTTTTGATAATTGAATAAAATCACAATTGAATAATTAGCCGAAATGTTTTCGACCGCGTCGAAGGTACGTTTACAAGTGAGACTGACTACAAAGTGGGAAATTTTTTCAGCTTCCGACGAGCCAGAGGAAGAATGTTATCAGGTTTATTTCTAAAATAAATCAAGATTCTGGTTTAGCCTTTTGGGGGGGGGGCACGAGAAACCATTTGCACCGGATTCGATACAATGTCCACCACTAATCACACAAGCTTTAGGGAGAATTCGTCAACTTGTGCTTTAATTGCTTCACTGCTGATTAGAATTCAGTAGAAAAAGTATAATTTACTTTCTTTATCCAGTTGAATATGAGTTCTTGTAAGTCTGCTTTTTCTTATACTGAGCTCAAACATTCTTTAGACAGAAAAGGTAGATTATTTGGGTATACTCATGACTGGTAAATTTAATTTTTGGTAATGAAGCCAGAGGTAAACGCATTTTCCCCTATCTGTTTACACATTTTCTCAATATCGTATACATCGAAAAAAATTTTGAATGATTGGTAATACATGTATACAAAAGAGGATTCCAATGAAGCAAATTTCAACTTTTTATTGAAAGGAATTAAATCACTCCAAACTTTTCTTATTTTAAAGTAATTTAATTTAGTTTCGCTATATTAACGTCCCGCTTTGAAGCAATTCGAGAGTTACTTTGGGACTGTCATCATAATTTTGAGCCATAATCAGATGACAAGGACGACACCTGAGCTGTCATCTCCTACTCCAAACTTCCACCCCACACTATTCGGAGGACGTTTGAACCCTTACGTATGATTTAACGTTCAACGATCCTAATACACAACGGATCTTTAGTGAAATCGTGTTTCGAACCGGGAACCTTTGGCTCCGATGCCGGCAGCTTACCTATTTCAAAATAATATTAATTTAAATGAAACAAGATTATGCTTTTATCTTAAAACAAATGAGGCCAATAAAAAGTTTTCATTAATGATGTACCATCTTTCGGTGAGATTGGTGATTTTTTTTATGAAATTGTAGTATCAATTTAATGAATCAGAATGAGAAATATATCTATGCTGTACAAAAAAATTGCTTCTTTCCCAGGAATGTGAATCGATTCAAATATTACAAAGATTCAATTGCAGAAAGAAGAACTAGAGATAGCAGACTTGAAATTTCTCAATATTTTCAAAGCCTTCTTTTTGCATTGTTTGAAGGTATATTTCATGTAGGTATAACTCAATTGTTTTTCTCTTAAATATCTCAAAAGTCATTTTTGACCTTCTCCCTTTTGCATTCAAATATATGGAGGTTTCCTCAAATTATATTTTTTGTTGTTAAGAGAAAGCATATATTTCAGTTGATATCTATCAAAATAAAGGAAGATAATGGCAATTTTTTAAAGATTTAAATTCTTAATATATCTTATTCTTGATTTATTTTGTAGACTTGCTTCTCTACAACGTTGTGTAAATTAAAACCACACCATCATACAATTCTAATCAGCTTTATTCGAAGTATCTTTCTCTCCAAACATTTTCCTGGAGTTCATTGTGAAGACTAAAGAGCAATTAAAATGAGCATTAGAAGGAGGAATCTGAAATTTTTAAGAGCGAAAAATATAAGTTCTAATCGTTTATATCTCGGAAAGAGATTCGAACATTTTAATGTTAATAATGGCTGTTTTGTTATATGAATTGTTGTATATAAATGTTTAGTAAAAATCCACTTTCTGATGGTTAGTTTCGTTATAGAATCAGTCTTAAATAAGTAATCTGCATTAGAATGAAAGTACTTACAAATTGATATTTTGAAACATTCTGGAATTACCAGAATTTCCAATTCTGCGAAATTTTGAGATTCTGTTCATTTTCACACTTGTATTTCGCTGCTTCATTCGAAATGAAGTGGAGATGCAATGGAATAAGAACTTCTTTGGACTTGTTAAAAACTTCTGAAATCAAAGTCGTGCAATCTGTACATGGGTTATGTGATATCATTTGAAGTTATTTGTTTTAAATACAAACATTGAAGCAACATTAAAAAAACCAAAACATTCTGCTGATACATTTGGCCAAAAATTCCTAAAATTTTATGATGACTAGCAAACGTCCCAAAGAATTTTAGAAGCAGTTCTAAAGCTGTAAAGAGCAAGTTTCGTGAAGTCACAGTTTTGGAAGCCGCAAACAAACACATGTGCATTTTAAACGTTCTGTTTTCAGTATTCATGACCATAAGATATCTTTTTGAACTAAAACGATGAAGCACTACAACTTTGTAGTTCAATTTTTTCCTCTATCTCGTACCTTTTCAGAGATAATAAAGCTAATTCCCCCGTTTTTCACCAGGTGGCGCTGCAAGTGGTTTCATACAGTAGCGCATAGTCACTTTAGCATGCCTAGACGCCACTCTTATGAAGATAGTTGCAGCCTTTCGGCAGTTAAAAGGGTGGTAAGGGACTTTAGTGGACACCCTGTATAACTAGTAATGAATGACTAGAATTATAAACAAGTTTTGTGAGTAAAGCCTATTTGCTCAAAAACATTGATATACTAAAAAACACCGAAGAATTGCCTGACAAAAATATGCACGTCAAATGAAACTATATAATTTCCACAGTGTTGTTAATTAATGTTTGAATTCTTGAAAATGTAGAGCTATTAATGTAGGAATTTTCTTTCTTAAAAAAAACAAAGTGTTTAACAACAGATAATTTTTCTTAATTTATTCATGTGAACGAAACTGTTGTGTTGTCCCACAACATTTAAATTAAATTAACAACTAAATTTTTAATTATTAACTTCAATTATTTTTCCTTCTTCTAAATGTGTTTAATCAAAACACTCAAAGTCTGTTCTTTTATCTAACATTTGAATATTTTATCGCTTAAAAGATTTTTTTAAATAATTCTATTTTTGTCATTTTATGCTTTATTTAAATAGTGACTAAATTGTCTTAAATTCCTGGGTGTGTGAAATGAGAATTTGTTTATGCCAAAAGATGAAAAAGCAGGGGAGATGAAATGTGTTCCTTTTCCCTTTCCCCTGCTCCAGTGGATCTTCGTTTCTCCGCGAAGCATGGACCCGGTCAAAAACTGCTGAGTCACGCGGCAGTGAAAATACGAGTGGATGACGAAATTTTGCTGTGAGGTGACGAAATATCTGGTCCTGAACTTTGGAGAACGTTCGAGAGGGAAGTGACGTAGCTGCCTGTGACGTAGGAAAGCGGGCGTTTTGGTTGGAGGGGGAGGACAGACGGGGTGAGTGCTTTTTTCTTTTTGCGGTGCTGGCCATCACCGAAGGAGGTGAACGGGACTCTTGGAGAGATCGGGAGTTGAAGGTCCCCTGCGAAGATGAATTTTTTTTCTTCGGGAGATGACGCTGCGATAGTGGATCCATGCATTCCAGGTATCGATGAGATGATTTCCCCTGCCAGAAGGTGCTACCTCAGAGGCTGCTACAGAGCCACAGTGTTAAGTACCTTTTTTGAATTTTTATTGTTTCTCTTTGGTACCTATGTACATTAGAAAGCTGAAGGTTTTAAAGACAGCGGAGTGTAGGTTTAAATTTCTTTGTCAATTTTGAAAGGATAAAAAGGAAAGCCGACCTCTTGCTGAGGCATGTTCAATCACGGGATTATTGAGACGCGTGAAGAAATAATAAGTGGAACTCTGGCTGCTGTAAGGCAAAAGGACAAAATCTAGTGAATCAGTTTTTTTGGTTTATCACATGTAGCCGTATCATATTATGAACATACATTTTTTTTTATGTAACTGTGTTTGTTATGTCTAAGTAAATCAAACGTGTTTAATCAATTAGATTTGTGAGTAAAGAAGTCGATCGACTATAATTTCCATTGAAAGTATTAATCTAGGCATGTTTATAAACATAAATTATTATAGCTCATTTAGTCTGTGTGCATTTATTTAGCCTAGAGCAAATTGAGTAAGGAACTGGCCTGGTAAGATAAATATATATATATATACACATATATATGTTGACCTTGGTGTTATTGTGAAGTAAATAATCTGATAGTTTTAAGTCTAATATGCAATCATAATTGATAAATTTTTATAGTTTTTGTCTAAAGAAAAAAGAAGGGAGGAAATAAAGTAATCTGTTTCAACTTAAATACCACTATACGATCCTTTTTGTTATATATGCATAACTTCACAGTATAAATTGTGGTGTCGTGTCCTTGCAGGTCATAAAAAAACTTATCATTGCTCTGGCTGTAATAAATGTTCACATTATAAATTTTTTTAATGCTTTGTGATAGTTTGTAAGTCAAGATGACATTACTGCATCCCTCAGTGACTCCTGATGGAGCTGATGTGCTCCATAATACTTCAATGTTGCAAATGATACCGTCTTTAACAGATAGAAATACTGCTGAATTTTTTTCAACTTTGGAATGGGTTGGTTCCCTGGGTAACTGGTCAAAACCGCAAATGTTACTGATTGCTAAATTAAAACTTGAAGGGAGAGTGAGACAATTTTTTGAGGCTTCATTGGCAACAGTTAGTGATATAAATTATGACAAATTTAAGGAGGCCATTGTAAATCATTTCAGGGAAGAAAAATCCTTTTCTTTCGATTTTGCAAAATTTTCATCTGCCCATCAAATGGAGCAGGAATCAGTAAAAGATTTCTCTGTAAGGATCGAGGGTTTGGCACACAGATGCCTTAATAACCATTTGGAAAATGGAGAAACATATCTGATAGTTTTCGAGCCAGATTGCTTTTATCCCAATTTGTATCAGGTCTCAAACAATCCATAAAGGCACAAGTGGTGGTGGCAAACCCCTCTGATTTTAAGACCGCAGTAGAAATAGCAGAGAGGATCCAAACATCGCAGAGCATTTTGACTCCTAATATAAACAGTGTATCAGACTCTGCACATATAAATGATTTTGCCAAACTTTTAAAATCTACCACAGAGACATTTACAAAATCTTTAGAACTTGTAACTCAACAACTGCAAGCATTGAATACGAGGGTTGATGAAGTTCAGAAATCTGGGCAATCACCTCCCCCACAAAGACAAAATAAAAATCGGGTAACATGTTTTCATTGTAATAAGCAAGGTCATTATGCTAATGAATGTAGAAATAAATTAGCAGAAAGGAGGCAAAACGATACTAGAAATTCAGGTAGGTACTCATATGGCCATGGTGCGTATGGTAACAATAATATGGAAAGGAGAAACCCAAACTAGTTTCGGGCGGAGGCAGTTTTGGATTGCTTACCTCCATGGAAGCCCACCATGATCCAACGGATAAAATTTCAAATTTTTCCTCCTGTTCTTTACCCATTGTTTCTATAAGGATTGGTGACATAATGTGTAATGCTCTCATAGATACTGGTGCAACATTAAATATATTATCTTCTTCTATATTGAAAAAATTAACAATTATCAAAGAGATTGACGCACCCCCCATAGAGTTAAAAACAATAAATGGTGTTTCTGTGGCTACGCATCGAGTTATTGAATGTAATGTTGAAATTGGAAAAAGTAATTTTCTTGCTCATATGGTAACTACTAATAATGATCTATCTCCTTCATTTGATGTGATTCTGGGTTTAAATTTTTTAAATATGCATAATTTTATTATTGATTGTACAGCTAATTGTTTAAGAAATTCTCAGGTTGAGGTAAATTGGAATTTTTCTAGGGTCTTTCCTCAAACTTGTGGTTATAGCTTAGAACACAACTTTGAAAATTTACAAAATCGAGAAAATTCCTCTTTCAAAGAAGTAAATGAAAATGATCATTCTGTTTATAATTGTGATGTAACGCTTGGTCGTGTTTTTTCTAAAGTTACTATTCCTCCTTTATCTCAAAGATATGTGGATATTAAACTGGACAATCCTACAATTAATGCTTTATCCTCATCAAAACCTCTTTTAATAGAAAAGGAAAAGAATTCCTTATCTACTTCATTCTTAGTATCCAGATCTGTTTCTCATCTATCAAAAAGCAGTACTTGCTTAGCACTTGTTTTAAATTTGAACGACACTCCTCTTACTTTAAATAAAGGAATGGTCATAGCTAATGTATCTCCTATTCATGAATTTGCTTCGATTGAAAATGTAAATTGTGTTTCTAGTGGTAATTCTAATGATAACAAAAATTGGTTAAAAGAAATTAAACTAAATCACCTTACTTCCAGTCAACAACAACAGGTTTTAGAACACTTAAATAAGTACAACAATGTATTCGCTCAAAATATTTCTGACCTTGGTGAATGTGGAATTATTAAACATACCATACAATTAACGGATGACATTCCCACCAGACAAAAACCTTACCGTGTACCATATAATCTTAAAAATGAAATGAAGAACCAAATAAATATCCTTCTTGATGCAGGTATAATCCAGCCATCAACTTCGCCCTACTGTGCACCCGTTCTGCTAGTAAAAAAATCTGACGGATCTTTTCGTTTAGTGGCAGATCTAAGAAAACTAAATAGTAAAACGATTCCAGATAATTTCCCTCTGCACGAAATAGATGAAATGATAGATCAGTTATCAGGAGCAAACTTTTTTTCAACCATGGACCTTACTTCTGGTTTCCACCAGATGTCCATGCATCCCGACCACATGCATTATACTGGTATAGCAACCGAGTTTGGTTTATTTGAGTACAAGAGACTACCTTTCGGTTTAAAAAATGCGAGTGCCAGTTTTCAGCGGCTTATGAGCATTGTTTTGGCAGGTTTGAGTGACCTGCAGATAGCTTGCTATATTGACGACGTAATAATTGCCTCTCATAATTTTCAAGACCACTTGCAACGATTAGAATTAGTTTTTCAGAGATTAACTGCAGCAAATCTAAAGGTGAAGCCGAGCAAGTGCTCCTTTTTGCAATTTGAAATCTCTTTTTTAGGTCATACCGTGAGAGAGGGGCAGGTTGTACCTGATCCTAAAACTTGGATTCCATAAAAAATACTATGCCCCCACGAACTAAAAAGCAGGTCAGATCCTTTCTAGGTCTGACTGGGTTTTACAGAAAATTTATCCCAAATTACTCTAAAAAGGCTATACCTCTAACAAATTTAACTAAGGAGACATCCAAATTTACTTGGTCAAAGAAGGAACAGCTAGCTTTTGATTCATTAAAAAATTGTTTAATTTCCGAACCGTGTCTCTCTTTACCTGACTTTTCTAAACCATTTGCTTTGTGCAGTGACGCCAGCAAATTTTCTCTTGGTGCTGTTTTAATACAAGAAGACGATACAGGCTTTCAACATCCTGTGGCATTTGCTTCTAGGAAGCTAGGCCCCACTGAAATCAAATACTCTGTTTGTGAAAAAGAGGCATTGGGAATCCTTTTTGCTATCAGACACTTTAAAAATTATCTTTATATATCAGAATTTATTGTCTACTGTGACCAACAAAGCCTATCGAGGATTAAAACTTTAAAAGACCCATCGTCAAGAATTTCTCGTTGGTTCCTCACCTTGCAGGATTATTCTTATAAAATAATCCATAAGCCTGGCCGATTGAATCACATGGCGGATTATCTATCTAGAGCCCGGTATCCAAACGAGGATTCTGTTAGCATCACAGATATTCATGAAGTTCACGCTCTAAACTCAAATTGCACCGAATTTAATCTGAGTTCCTTTCCTATTGAAGAACTTATTGCTAAGCAAAAATCTGATTCTTATTGTAATAACATAAAATCAAAACTGGAATCAAACTTTCAATTTTCTCCTAAGTCGCCAAAGTTTTTCATAAAAAATGATTTATTACTATGTTATCGTGAGAACACGGGAAGACACGACTCAAAAGCGAAATTGGTTGTTCCTCAGTCCCTGGTACAAAATGTTTTACAGTTATGTCACGATAATAACTCTGTTGCACATAGCGGTCTTTCTCGTACATTGAAGAGAGTTAAAGTTAATTATTTTTGGCATGGTTTGTATCATACAGTTAAACAATATATTGCCTCTTGTCACTCATGTATTCAGCGTCGTGGATTTGCAAAAACCAGTAAAGCACCTGTACAAAGAATCCCCACAACAGACTTTCCTTTTCAGAAGTGTGCGTTTGATGCAGTAGGTCCTTTAGTCACTTCTACTTTTGGCAATAAATTTATCATTGTAATATCCGATTATTTTACGAGATATGCCGAGGCATATCCGGTTCCAAACATTCAAAGTTCTACTGTTGCAAGGGTTTTACTAGACTTTATTTCTCGTCATGGCATCATGGAAACTCTGTACTCTGATAGAGGATCGAATTTTCTTTCTGAAGCGATGATGGAGGTGTATCAAAGATTGGGTATTTCCAAAAGGCACACATTATCTTTTAATCCCCAGGGAAATGGTTTAGTGGAAAGGTTGAACAAAACTTTGATAGACACATTGAGTCACTTGGTTTCCGAAACTCAAGAGGACTGGTGCCGACATCATCTGCCCTTAGCTCTTATGGCTTTTAGGAATGCATACCATAGAACCGTTGAAGAGACTCCGGCGTTTCTTCTTTATGGGAGAGATCCTGTCAGGCCCTATGATCTTATATTTTCTGATCCTGTTAGGACATACAGTGACATACCCTCTTATGCACAACAACTTGTAAATCGTCTACAATCCACTTACACTTTGGTAAAGAATAATTTAGAAAAATCTGCAGATGAAATACAAAAAACATCAAAAACCTTTCCCAAAGTCTAAACGAATCTGTGTAGGCAACTTAGTTTATCTACATACCCCAAAAATAAAATTACATACTTCTAAAAAGCTAGCAAAACAGAATCAAGGACCTTTTAGAGTAGTGAAACAAAATTCACTTGTAAGTTTTGAAATTCAACACATAAATCAGCCTTCTAACAAACAGACTGTTCATGTAAATAGGTTGGTAAAAATCGTGGAAAGAGATACCTTCCCTTGTATACAAAAATTCCTCTAAAAATCATTGTTCGAGTTCTCATAGTTTAGAACGCCAGCCTGATGAAGATGAAACATCAAAACTGTACCCCCCTTATACTCTACCTTATAAAGATCCTGGAGAAGATGTATCTATCCCCCTTAATCAACAAATTGCTTCGTCGTTAGCTGTTTCGACACCTGCCGTTACTAATAATTCACAAACAGGAGTTCTGCCAAGGTCTTGTCCCTACGATTTAAGACCAAGAAATGCAAATGGATTTGTTCATTAATTAAACTCTTTTGGCGAGGAAATGATTGTGCTGTTAGTGGTAGATGTCTCCAGTAAACTTAATTTTTATAAGATTGTATTTTTGTAAGAATTTCTTTCTTTTTTTTCCGTACATTCTTTCTTCAACATTTGACCTTTTTACTTTGTATTCCCTTTTGCGCAGACAAAAGTTGGAGATTTTGGTTTGTTTGCGTTTATGGTTGTTTAAGCCACTGCATTTATTGAAGTGCTTATTGTATATAGATATTTTTGTTGTTTCTGGAAATACAGTTAACTGAGTGTTGACGCATTAACAATTTGGTAGGCATTTTTTGGAAATATGGACGAGATGCTTACTGTGAAAATGGTTAAAATTTTGTGGTTGTATATATATTTTGATCAAGTATAAGTGCCCGAGACTTTGCCCTATTATTTAAAAAAAATTACATTTTGTGTTTATATTTGCTTATACATATATATAGAAAATAATGTCTAATTATTGATTTGAACTGTCTTCAAGAATTTACTCTTTTGGTATTTGGTTTGTTTTCACAATAGTTTTTTTTTTTAACAAAAAATGTTTTGGATTGGCCGATCCTCATAAATATAATAATATTAAAAAAAATGAGTTGAGGTGAATCACTGTGGGCGCGCACATGTGGTTTCCTTTGACTTGGAATCTCCTGCTGTGTATGCTATTGACCCTGTTGGGCTGGTGTTTTGTCTTCAGATGTCTAGTCATTTCATTGTAGCTGATTCTTTTTATATTAATTAAAATTTTTAAACACTGATTTAGTTTCTTCTAAATTATTTTCAGTCTTTTATTCTGTTTAAATGAAATGTAGAACTATTCTTCTTTTATATTATTTCAGACGAAATTTCATAAACAAATTATAATATATTATTACGGGCTTTTGAGTAGAAAACTGATGAATGTAACACTTATAAACTAAATACTTGGTTATTGAGCTACAGTGAGTATATGATTATATGCGTATATTGTAGTCAAGAGATTTTATTTATTTTGTTTCTGCATTACAAGTTATTTCGTAGAAAAGTGTGTATTCGTGTTAGTTTTTTATCTATTTATTTGTTGTGTACGGAGTTGAAAAAGAAAAAAAAAAGTGCCGTTCGGATCATGTATGCGGTTCTCCGTGTGTTTTGGTAAGTTTCTAGAAAATTCATGAAGAGGATGTAATATTCAGCCAATTTTTTTGAGTCACTTCTTATTAACATTATATTTTATGATTGCTTCGTGTTAGGTGTTTTACCCTATTGTTCCTATTGATTTTGGAAGTCCCTGAGTGATGGATCTGGCATAAATGTCGTCTAGACAAATATATCTATATCGTCATGTACACTCTTTTCTTTTTGAAATTAATTTGTGTATCTACATATACAATCTTTTTGAGATCAAGAGTATATTTATGTGTTTTCATGTACACCCCTTTTCATTAAATGATACATGTGTTTTATATATACATATATATATATAATAAAAAATATTCTAAATTTTTTTTACCGAGAAGAATGGATATGTTGTGTTGTCCCACAACATTTAAATTAAATTAACAACTAAATTTTTAAATATTAACTTCAATTATTTTTCCTTCTTCTAAATGTGTTTAATCAAAACACTCAAAGTCTGTTCTTTTATCTAACATTTGAATATCTTATCGCTTAAAAGATTTTTTTTAATAATTCTATTTTTGTCATTTTATGCTTTATTTAAATAGTGACTAAACTGTCTTAAATTCCTGGGTGTGTGAAATGAGAATTTGTTTATGCCAAAAGACGAAAAAGCAGGGGAGATGAAATGTGTTCCTTTTCCCTTCCCCTGCTCCAGTGGATCTTCGTTTCTCCGCGAAGCATGGCCCCGGTCAAAAACTGCTGAGTCACGCGGCAGTGAAAATACGAGTGGATGACGAAATTTGTGTCGAGGTGACGAAATATCTAGGTCCTGAATTTGGAGAACGTTCGAGGAAGTGACATAGCTGCCATGACGAGGGAAAGCGGGCCTTTTGTGAGGGGGACAGACGGGTGATTTTTTTTTTCGGGGCTGGACATCATCGAAGGAGGTGAACGGACTCTGGAGGTCGGGAGTTGAAGGTCCCCACGAAGAGGATTTTCGTCGAGGAGACGCTGCGATGTGGATCCGTTGCATTCAGTGTCGATGTGAAGATTTCCCCGCCAGAAGGTGCTACCTAGAGGCTGCGCTGCAGAGCTCAGTGTTAAGTACATTTCTGAATTTTTTTTATTTTTCTCCTTGACTATGGACATTAGATGAAGGTTTTAAAGACAGCGGAGTGTGTAGATTTAATTTTTTGTCAAGAAAGGATAAAAGAAAGCGACCTCTTGCGAGGCATGTTCAATACGATTATTAGACGCGTGAAGAAATAATGAGTGGAACTCTGCTGCCAGGCAAAAGACAAAATCTAGTGAATCAGTTTTTTGGTTTTACATGTAGCCGTATCATATTATGAACATACATTTTTTTATGTAACTGTGTTTGTTATGTCTAAGCAAATCAAACGTGTTTAATCAATTAGATTTGTGAGTAAAGAAGTCGATCGACTATAATTTCCATTGAAAGTATTAACCTAGGCATGTTAATAAACATAAATTATTATAGCTCATTTTGTCTGTGTGCATTTATTTAGCCTAGAGCAAATTGAGTAAGGAACTGGCCTGGTAAGATAAATATATATACACATATATATGTTGACCTTGGTGTTATTGTGAAGTAAATAATCTGATAGTTTTAAGTCTAATATGCAATTATAATTGATAAATCTTTATAGTTTTTTTGTCAAAAAAAAGGGGAGGAAATAAAGTAATCTGTTTCAACTTAAATACCACTATACGATCCTTTTTGTTGTATATGCATAACTACCACAGCAGAGGTGAAGAAGTTGGCATATGGAGTGTTGACGATCTTCGGGTCGACATATTCGTGCGAGCAAGCGTTCTCTTGTATGAATATAATGAAAAGTATAGTTAGAGTCAACTAACAAATAAAAATCTAGAGTCGTGCTTGAAACTTAAAACAACAAGTTATAAGCCAGATTTAATCAAAATTTCAAAAGGCATGCAAAGCCAATGCTCTCATTGATGTAACTATCTATATTTGCGTTTTTATATGAATAAATATTATTCAGTATTTAAAGCCGTTTATTTTAAATCAAATATATATAAGTAAATACTATAATATTGAAACGAAAATTTTTAGTGGCTCTTTAAAAACTGGGAAATTTTGTAAATTATAACTTTTGGCTCTTCCGCTTCAATAGGTTGCCGACCCCTGACTTAGACCACTTTTCCATACCTCTCACTGCTGCTTGATCCAGTCTTTCGATGTGCATTTTTTCTCCTTAAAATTACGGAATCAGGAAATAAAAATGCATTCGTTAACCCTTGTTAAATCTAAAAAAATAGTCAAATAATACATTAATTGAAGTATTAACAAAAATAGTTCATCTGGTTAACGAAATCTGCAGTGATATAACAGCAGTGACGACTCATCTGCTCAGAAACAAGCAGCGCTATAAAAATATTACTAGAATACAATTTTTCAAAAATAGCTTTACCTTCAAATAGTCGAAACTTGTAGCTGTAATTATCTGAATTGTATTTTAGAAAATTACAGCCCTTTTATTTTTCGGTGAGTGACTTTTAACAACAGAAAACCAACACGTAGTAACCAGCCAAGTTCCCGTTGGAGGCCACACGAAAGTGAATCCGAAACCTAAAAACAGCCAATGAAAGAGAGATCGAAGTAAAATAAATCAAGAGTCGAAGGCGAACCATGGGTGAGATTGAAGGGGGAAAAAAGAAAACATTATTTGTCCTAGCGCCAAACGGGAGCATCCGAAAATCCAGTTTTGGCTAAATTCAAAGGTAGAAAAGATAGCTTTGCACCTTCGCCATTATGTCTTTTAGGGGTCTATTCTGGTACCCCCGGTTGGGTTCCGTTGTTAACGTGCGGAACCCAACCCAACCCAACCGGGGGTACCAGAATAGACCCTTAGTTGTACGCAACGAGCGAATTTTGGTGCTTTCCAAAACTATTTGGTGTATTTTATTTTCTCAAGTTGTCCTTCCATTCTTTATCAAGTCGATAGTTACAACTATCTGTCAATGAAACTGAATAACAGTATGTGTTATTGGCAAATTTTTTTCAATCCAAGATAATTGGATGATATACTGCTAAACAAATATTGGCATTTCACAGTTTTTCTATGTTGAATAAATTTGCGTTTCTGCAATAAACGTCTCCATATAAATTTGTGACCAGCCCATTGAAATTCAAAAATTAATATATCCCTGCAAGTTTTGTAGACAGAATCGTGACACTTAGTTTATATATAGATGAGTGTATGAGGAACATTTTATTTGTTGACACTTTTGCTCTATGGGGAAGGTATAAAAATTTAATTTACTTAACTTTTTATTTTCAACTTCCACAGAAGACAAAGTGTTTTCACACAAATTCCTACCTCATTTGATGAAAATTTCTAATTGGAAATACATGTCTAGGTGCAATATTTAAGGAAATAAATTCTTGTTCCACTTTTTTGGGACACCTGTATATATAGAACAGAGATGAATAATAATTCCATAGGCGATAGCCATTGTGTACAGAATTTTCTTGCTGTAACAAATTTAGGACAGCGTAACGCTGTGTTACCTATCTGGAAAAAAACTTTTTGAGATGCGCTCTTATGTTAATAAAAAACTGTATTTCCAACATTTTTAGTTTTTTAAAAATTAATTTTTGAAATGAGTCACTTCATTTGTGTACACCCTGTATAATAAAGCAGTATATATATGTTTTGATTTCAGAAGTATGAAATATTGATGTATCTTACCAAGAAATGCATTAAATAGTAAGACACACACACAAGATTACATAACAAGATAGAGTCCCAGTGCTACGTACTTTTATTCAGTTTGATCAAACATTGGCTACCTTAGACTCAAATCATTGGAATTGAAAAAAAAAAGTAAGACACAGACAATACATATTTTCATTCATTACCTCTATAATTCCTGTGTCAGCATGCCCATTGCTTAAGCAAAAACTCTCATACGAGTCATTCAGAAGAAAATGTATGTCGAGTCCATTTTTTGTTCAGAACCTAACCAGAATTTTATATACTTTTCTGATCAAATTAATAAATCAAAAAATTTTTAATTAATGTATTATAAAACTGTGTCTCAATTTTTGTTTTCTGGACTTAACCGTATTGGCTTCCGAGCAACTTGTATGACATTAAAATACCTGCAATCTTGGAGATGAACTTCAAAGACAATTGAATTTTAGAAAGCTGATGTGCTTTTAAGTAAGTTCTTTGAAATTTCACACGAATAAAATAAATTCTTACAAAATGGTGTTTTTTAAACTGATAAGATTAACTGAACATGTGATAAGAAATAATGGTATGGGGAAATTGGTGTTGAGATTTTAATAAATTCAAAATAATAGGAATAAATTTACTTTGGAAGATTCACATTTTAATGCTGTATTATAAAAATATGTTCGAATAATGATAATACGCTCTAAAAAATATAAATATTTTATTAATATAACAAAAGTTACAAAGTAATATTTTCAAAGTAATGAAGACAAATTATTTGATTTTTAAGTACTCAGCAGAAAAACGTTTAAGTGAAAGTATGAAAATAACTATTAAAAAAAAAACAGATTTGAAAAAGTATGATATACTAAGAAATATAACAAATATGTTTTTAAACAATATAATAAAATGTGAAAAATATGAAACAACAATATATCCAATCTTAATTTACATTATGTCACTATACAATAAATAATGAATTAAGTCATCAACATGAAAAATCCTGTTTAAATATCAGCAAGCATGTTGTAAGTGAAGATCATGAGGAAGCAACAGAAATAGTTTAATATTTAAAACAGATAATCTTAACATGTACTATATGTTGACAAAAATACTAACTTTTATTTTAAAAGTCGATTATTTACATTTTAACAGAATCTAATGGTTTTAGACTTTCCATACCATTAGCTTTAACATCACAATCTAAACAAATATATGAAGGATCAGCTAAAAGAATGCAAGATATACAATAATAACAAAACACATGAGAACAGCCAAAGGTATGGGGAAAATTTGGAATGTCCCCACAAATAGAGCATAAATTATTATGAATGAAATATTTCTTGTAATGACTTTTGTAAGATTTTGGCATGAAAGTTCTCTTAAAGAAACCTTTTATCTTCGTGAGATTGATCAGGGGTAAGGCAAAGCCTAAAAATTCTGACAAACCATGCCATAATAATTCTCTATCTATATTATCACTTTGAACAGATCGGATATTTTGAGGTTCAGAATATAAAGGCCTCATCTTTAGAAGACGTTCATATAATGTCAAGTAAGTAGATTTCTGCAAAAATATGCAGAAATTAATCAAAGTAAGAAGCTGGTGAACTGCTGAAAATTTACGTTCCAATACATATGATGCATCAAGTGTCTTATTTGATAGTTCATTGCTTGGCAATGACAAAATAATTTTGCGGACAACTCGGTCCCAAAACCATGGGACACATACACTAATCAAGGCTAAAGTACATAATTTATTATTTGAAGCTAATTGTTGCGAGCCACTCCGATGATACTGCAACTGAAATAGGCTTTGACCGAATGTGCATTTTAGTATACTCAACGGCAAGCACTTGAACAGAAACTTGAATAAGACATCCAACTCTGGTCCTAAGCGAGCTAGAACTGAATTGGGTAAATATATGAAGGCCTTTCTGTACTGAGTATTAAGAAGAAAAAGTAATTCCTCGTCCAAAACATTAGCATCGAGTTGGTCAACTCTGCGAACAAAATTGCTAGTCATAATTAAAATTTCTCTATCTAATTGATGTGACAATACAGCAGATATGCGTAATCCAATCAACACAATTCAAATTTGAAAATTAGAAAGGTCATAAACAGATTTGTTTTCATTTCACGCTGAAAACAAAACTTTCGGGCACAACATTATTATGGTTACAGTCACAACGTTGCAGTTATTGCTGAATGAGAAGGAAAAATAATTAATTTTTCCCCCTGTAAAGTTGCGAAAAAACATGTGAAGTTGAAAACAATCAAAATGAGAATAGATTTCATTAATAATGCGTGGAATTTATTAGATAATTAATATAAATGAAGAAAATTAAATACATATTATTAACATTGGCAATAACTTCACACTGTTTGTTCGTTTGTTTTGTTTTTCAGCTGCAGCAGATTTTTTTTCGATTTTGTGCCCGAGCTCGAAAGTTGGAATGAAAAGACTTTTTAACTACAATTCCTACAACGGTTCGATTTCATCGGTGCAAAAGTAAACCAGCGTAACAATTTTTAAATTCAATTTCATTCTAAAGACTTTGTATAAAATTTAACATTATATTTATTCTTTTTTTTAAATAATTAAATTAAATTTGAAGAACAATTTTTTTTTAAACATTTATTAGATGTTTCTAAATCTGCACCTATATTTTAAAAAACTTTCCTTGTGAACTATTTTTTATAGCTTAATAATAATATGCATTTGTCAGTGTTGTATGTTAAAATACTATTTCAGTATTAAAATGAAATTTGTCCCAATTTGATTTTCATCTATTTCTAAAATTTTCGAATTTTAGATTTAATTCTTTAGAGTTACATATTTTTTTTTTACTCTCTGGCTTTTCATACAATAAATTTAATTGTTTTCAGCTAAAACAAGATTCTTAAACATTATTTTTCTGATGCTAGATAATTAATGATATTTTTTAAATGCAACTTGATTTCCTGAAATATGAATGCTTATTTTGCGAAGCTTATTTTAAAATCATAGGTTAACTAATTATTCTTTCCCTGTTTATTCTAATTTTCAAAATTCCTTTGTAGAAAGCAATTAAATATGTTAAGGTGAGAAGCTTACAACCAAGAACAAATGATCAAAAGTTATTCTTGTAGTTAAAATAGTCTTGTTTTTTGCATTTTCATGTGACAAACTTTAAGTAAATAAATAAATAAAACTTTATTAAACGTTTTTGTTTAAGAATCAAATGTGTAAACTGTAAATTTAATATGAAACTCAATTTAGTTTTTGTATTCATCTGAACTGTACAGTTTGGCCTTTTAATTTTATATGTTAAAAATCCTTTTATTCATGAACAATTATTCAGTTTAGAATTTTTAAGTCTTTTATTACTTAAAGAAATTAAAATATTTTGTAAAAATTATTATAATGGTTGTATTAATCATTTGCTGTGCTAGTATTTTTCCTCCTTGTTACAAACCACTGTAGTTTTAATCTGTGCTTATTTTTTATTTGCAAATATATCCGCTTATGCTAAGCTTAAGTAGAAAAGTAAATAATGTTTTGATTAACAGACAGTTATGTACTAATATAAATGTTTGGACGCTTAAGATGTTGTAATATATCTGCAGCATTTTGTACTTTTAGGACATATTAAGAATGCTGATGTTTAATGTTGCTGCTGTATATGGTTATCTACTTTTTTTTCATGATGTTAGAAAGAATATAAGATTCATTTTAAGATATACTTCAATTAGCATGATATAATACTAAGCTTCATCCTTATGAATTATATATTTCTGATATTAATTTTCGTAGCTGATTGTTTTTAGCAATAGGTTTAACCATTTTTTTTTAATTTTCCATGATTATTGTTTTTTGTGTGTATGTGATTCTACAGTAGGTAAATTCTTTCATTGACATGATTTTAAATTTTATGTAACCTTAAGAAACCCAATGCCATAAAAGTGTCTTTTTTTTAATATTTGCTATTGTTTTGTCATTCAAAGCTTTCTTTGCTCAGTATGTTTTTTAATTGAATATAACTCTCTCTGTTTTTTTATTTAGAGTAATGTGCTGATTTAAAAATAAAATCATGTTTCTCAAAGATGAAACTGAAAAGCAAAATTTACCCTCCAGCCAAGAAAAACCTAGCAATGATCAAATGCCATCTTTACCCTGTAATACAGAGCAAACTATAATATTTCCGTATGTTGGCCCTCCAGGTGCGGGACCAGGTCTTTTGGGCAGCAAACCTGGTTCTGGGAAATTAGAGCATCTTATTGCTTTGGAGCATGTAAGTTATATTCAATAAATGACTATTTATGTTTAAAATTGATGAGAGCTGAATCTATGTGAGAATAAAATTGATGTAAATATTGCGAACAGTTTTGGAATCATATTTGAAGTCATGCATTTGTTTTGATATTTAGTGTAAAAAAAAATCAAAACAAAAGTAAATTTGTCACATAATAAGTATGGATAGATTGCAGTGAATTGATTTGCTATGTAGAAAATATAAATATAAGATTTTACTTCTATAATTTTTTCTTCATCCATAGCATGCTTCTAGTTTGAAGAGTGCCTTAGCTATTGCTGCTACTTTGAAAGGTATAAAAACAAGACTCAGTGCTGAATTAATTTACGATTCAGCATGTGATTTTGAAAGTGAGTGGAAAAGTTTTAGTGAGAGTATTGCAAGACCCCGTCAGGAATAGTACAAGCTCATTATAAACTCCATTTATTGTCTTTCCATGCAAAAAAAATGCTCATGTTTTATTTATACATATAAGATTATTTATTTTCACAAGCATCAGACATCCAAGTATTCTAACTACTTTGTCATTTGTTGAACTCATGTGTAGTTTTGCAATCATATATATTATAACAAAATGATATATATGCCTCTTTGACAATCTTTCTTATGTTTTATGAGATTTATGCAATGAACAAATGCTTAGATTTTCCTTCTAACTTTATCTGAAATGTGCAATGTGCCATGTACTAGTCATTTAAAGACTAATTTTTAAGATATATAGTTGAAGTTGTTGCTCACTAGAAAGTATTTAATGTTGTGTCCATGTTAATTATTAAACAAAATGTATGTTAACTTTTCTAACAGTTTTTGTATGTAGCGTTATGTATTTAAAATAATTCTGTTATTGCAATAAAAATTTTCACAAATATTTTATCAAAATGTTTAATTTTATGAACAGAGTTTTAAAATGACATATGTAAACTTGAAAGCAATGGAATTTTCATTTTGTTGAGTATTCTGTGCAGTAGAATCTCCATAACTTGTAGATTATAAACCCTTCAAAAAATTATCTGTAAGATTCCATATTCTTTTCAATTTGATTCTACATCCCTAAATATTTCCGGTACTTTTCCGTTAGCCGGGCGCAAATGTCGCCAGAATTTGGCGATTTTTTGCTTGCGACCGGCTAAAATGATGGCGCCAATTGTGAACCAAACGCGAGCGAAGTCGCCGGGCATAAATGTCGCCAAAATTTGGCGGAATTCTACATTATTTGGTGATTTTTCGCTTGCGCCCGGCTAACGGAAAAGTACCATATTTCCTTATTTTGGAACCATAATAATATATTTTGATTGTTTATTCAGAGATTACCTCCTTTTGGTTATAGAAGTTCTACTGTATATGTATAGCAGAAGAGAAAATAAAAATGTTTTCAAATCAGCAAGAAGTAAAAATTATTTTATTGAAAATTATCAAAGAATAATCTGAATTCCATTCACACAATGTTTGTCTATAAATAATTTTTTTATTAATTTTGTAATTAAGAAAGCACTTGTAATATCTGATCATGCTTCTTATTATGATATATATTTTATAAAAGGTGGGAGGAAGGAATATAATATCAAACATTATAAAGAGGAGTTTTAAGATTTAAAACATAAATGCATAACTTTAATGCATATTCTTGTTAATTAATGTAAAACTTTAAAGTCAGCAAATTTGAAGAAATAATAAAAAAGACTGAAAATTGGGTCAAAATGTTTTATTATCTCTACCTTTTTTATTTTTTAAAATCACAAACTCGCAATTCAGTGGCAAGACAACATAGCAGAAAGGAAAATCTGTCCGAATAGTCAAAATAAGATATTAATGTAAGTTGTTTGCTAAATAAAGTTACAATAGCAGCTTCATTTGCATGTTTTACATATGAGGCAATGTTAAATGCCCAAAAGGGAAATCTGCCCTATCAATTACCTTCCCATTTTAATAGACAAAGAATGATAATAGCATCATTCAACAGCTGGTATATTGTGTTTCAGCATAAGTTATCTGGATCTATTTTTGGCATGAAATGCCTATTGTAATATTATAAATAAGAAAAACATTCAAAATTTGTATAAATCGCTACTTTGGAACATGTATATAAAAGCTATGTTCTAGTGTATAAAACACATATTTCAGTTTTCATAAGTCATTTAATTAACAAATGCGCAATGAAAATTATGATTGAAAATTGGGTTGCAAATACTGAAAGGTTGAGAAACACTGATTTAATGGCATTCAAACATTCTTGTTTACAAAAAAAAAAAAAAGACAATTGATTATTTTTATATTTTATCATTCTGAAATCGGCAAAATTTTAAAATAAAAACCGAATAATGTATAAATAATAATGAATAAGTTTCCTTTCTGAAATGAGTAAATAAAAATATTTTTTGGATAATATAATGACCTTGAGCTAATAAATGGATTAACATTTCAGAGGATACAAATTTCTTTACTTATGTTTCATTATTATGTTTGGCAAAAAATAAAAGAAATTTTAAAGGGAATATTAGTGCCTAACTAAACTTCTTTTTCTATTTGGAAAATTTGATTGAAAAAATCTTGTTTTACATTTACTAGGGTTCCTTTAATAGCAGTTTTTCTTTTGTAAAATAATGTAAAGAAGGTTAAATATAAATTGAGTTTCAAAATGTGGAATCTTAAGGATTCACAATCCCCATTGTAGTCACATTTCCAACTCTGATATGAGTAATAGATAAATTTTGAAAGTAACCCAAACACAGTACCGCATTTGTATAAAATACACTTTGTTGCTGAGATGCTTAACAAGATAGTTGTACATCAAGTGGTAAAATATAATTTTCTTTTCATTTAATGCTTAAAATTTATACAAATGCTTTTACATTTGTTTCTTTAGGGTTCGTATGGCAACAAAAAGAATTTTTTCCCCTTCAGAAATTTATGCATTATATTATGAATTTTCTTCATGCATATACTAATTACTTTTCATTAGATTCTTGATTTTTTTTCATTTGCTGTATATTAAAATGAGTGTAAATATATTGCTGAATACATTACTGCACTGGTCATCTGTAACAGAAATAATGATAAAAAAAGCAGGACAATTTTTCAAAAATGGGAATTCTACACATACTGAAAACTGATGAAATGATAAAGTAACAAGAATTTGATTACAGCAGTAAAGTACTATCTCAAATTATTACTTTATGTATGTGTTATATCTGCCATACCAATTAATCAGTATCACTGGAGATAGAGTTTTTAAGATGGTGCAATGATAATTTTCAGATACTTTCTTTGAAAGTCATTTACAAAAAACTTGAAGATCCTGGTAATTTCATTTAAATCAATGAAACAACAAATAAGACGAATTTGTTCCAAGAAGCACTTTGACATTATTCAGAATATATTTACCTCAAGTTTTATCATTGTAAGCAAATGATCTATGCTCTAGGGAGCCAAGACTCATATGATTTCTTTTAGTATGATTTAAATATTTTTAAGTGCTTATGGTTGAATTTATTTTTAATAAATGTAGAATGTTCATAAACTTAAATAACATTCAAAACATTTATCATTATTTGTAAAGTTTTAAGTTTGTCACTGATGAGCCTACATTGCAAATAGGATATAATCATAAATCATTCATATAGTATAGGATTATAATGGCATATTTATTAAAATAATATTTTGTACAGTTTAGTCTATGTTGAAAAGCTAAGAGTACACAAATAATACAATAAAATACCATTTTGTATAGTCAAGTTAATTTCTCAAGTTTTACTGAATCACATAATAAAAAAAAACAAGAAACTTCATTACAATATTTTATTCATGGTAGCATGATATGTACATTTATAAATGTTGAACAATGAAAACAGGAACGGTGCGTAATACTTTACTAAAATTTGCTATGTATCAACCTATGAATATCAAGGCAAGCAATGAAGTTTATCACTACAAAATACTCCACTTCAAGTCGCCATAATATATATCTTCAACAAAAAAAGTAATAAGAACAAGAAAAACAATCTATACATGGCAAATATGGATATTCCCAAATAGAATACTGTAAGTATAATTCACAACACTTTTTCAGCTACTATCATGTGGTATATAACAAATGGACTTGTAACTCAAATATTTTCAACTTAAAGTAAGGACACTATTTCACTTTTACAAAAACAATATTCTGATTCAAGATAAACTACTTTATAAAATTCTTTTAATTAACTATAAGAAAAGAAATTAACATTGAAATAGCTTTATATATATATATATATATATATATATATTCATTACCAAATTATATGAAAAATTATAAACAAATATATCTTATAAATTAAAGATATATCTTATTGTATGATAACAAGTTTGGACTTTGATCAATTTTATCATAGACTTCATATTTGGAGTATTTTGACTTCACATACACATATTTTGCTATAATAACAGCATTAATTTCAAAAGTTAACTTATCAAAAATATTCTTACATATTTTTCAGCACAACTTTTAATATATATATAGCTATATTTTTATTTCTTATTACTATTACTAATACTAAGCCAAAAAGAAATATAGGCACTTCAGCAATGAGAACAATTAAACAGCTGCAAAATTTTACCTGATCTCAAATACCAAGAGTTCAAGTCTTAAAAGCTGCCAAATTGACATTTTTTTTTTTTGACAATGATAAACATTTATGCAAGAAATAACAGGCATATTCTTATTAACACCTGCTCCTGTTTGAGGAATAAAAATGCTTATTTTTAAAAATTAGATTTGAAATAATAACATTTTTGTTTGACAACAAAAATTTTTCAGATACATAAATGCTTTCTGTAATGTACTGAATTCAGTACCTTTCAGGAAGTTACAGCACACATTAATCAACCTATCATGTACTAAAATTTATTGATCAAGTACACAAAAAGGCAGAAAAAATCCAAACTATTTCTTAACAATTCAATAGTTTCCATTTTTACTACTTAAAAAAAGTAACTTTGAAACATAAAACAAGTTTCAGGAGAAGGGAACAAAAGACATTAGGTTATTTTGTAACAAACTAATTATTCTCTTTCAAAAGAAACAAATAAATAAATATATAAAAAGAAATTTAACATGCTAATTCCTTGGAATAAGCAGTAATTCCTTGGAAATTAATGCTAATTTCCTTGGAATAAGCAGATGTCAATCATATATGCTGTTTTAACACTTCTTATGTTAAAAGTAGGAGAGACTGGACATTTTGTAAACATAAAGTATATACCATGACCCAGCTTTCTTTACCAAACAGCACAAAGGTGGGTACAAAAAAACAGGTGGGTCTTTTTTTTGTATAAAAAACGAAATTTAAAGACAAAGACATGATATTTTAAAATATAAAAAAAGTAAATGAAAAACCATAATTTTATTAACTTGAGTCTTTTAAAATAAGGTCATGTTATCAGATTATAAATGCTCCTACAGCAATTTTTAAAACGTTTTTAATGAAAACATGAAGTCAATAATTAGTTAAATTTTTAAATAAACTTATCTTTAACCACTAAACTGAGTTGCCCATGCATCACACCTACTGCATTTCTAAACTTATAAACTAAATATTCATAGATATTATTATTTTATGCAAAAATTAAATGAAATACATAAATATCTATAGTACACTATGGATTCATAGTTGAATTGTAATAACAGCTCATTCCCAAAACAAAATATGTTATCTAGTTAGAGAGAATTGAATAGTCAAGTGATAGATTTTTTAAAATCTATATCCTGCCTTAAAATACTTAAAAAATGATAAAAAAATTAACAAAACACAATCAGAAACACTTCCTGAGAAGAATGGTAATTACAAACATGGTCTGTGCCAAGGACATGTAATAGGAAAAACTAACACAAATCTATTTCCAGGTGAAAAAAAAAAATAGGTATATAAATGCACAAATTAAAACAAACATTATATACAATCTCATTTTTCAATACATAGTATGCAAAAATAATAAAAAAAATGACAATTTCTAAGCATGAAATAAATATAAGGGCAAAATTTTATATGAAGACTTGAATAATAGACAAAATGGATATTTCATATGGGGAGGGGGCATAATTACACAATATTACAGCCAAATTCTAAAGAAACTATCCCCAATTACTGTCAAAATTCGTTTAAAAGTAATATTACAAACAAAATATTTCACAATTATGTTACACAAATGAGAAACAAATATTAATAATAAGCGTTTAAGGTACATCATAAAATACTCAGCTCAAAACTAGTAAAACTAAAATAAATAAAAAAAGTCAGCATTAACGTACTTAAGAATGGAATGGAAACATGCTAAAATAGGTGTGTGCCCTCTAAGCTTTTATAAAGGGGGGGGGGAAAGAATAACTACAAAAGAAAATAAACAAAATAAGATATTAATATAAAAAAAGCAATGTCTATAATAAAAATTATTTTAAATACAGAAATTACTCTCTATACACAACTTAGATACCAACTGATTATTTTGTACATTAAAAGGTTTCAAAATGCCAATTTTGAAATGGAATCAACATCTCACAATGTAACCTATTTAACCCTTTACAGTTCACTACATGTTTCGTTTTGAAAATTTCAAAATTTATTTCAAAAATGAGTGTTAGACATGTAACTGATCATAAATATATAAAAGAAAAAAAAATTGGCATATTTTATTTTCAAGAAATTTGAGGTTTCACAGTGAAACCAATGAATGATAACAGGCTGTTTTTCCTCTAAATAAGTAAACAACAAAATGCATTTAAATTATGTATTTAATTTATAAGTAAGTATTAATGATATTCCATAAAATTCAATATTTCTTTCAAAGATTCAATTTAAAAAAATATCAAGAGCCCTCATCATTTTGTTTCTCTTAGAGATCGAAAGCAATTTAGCTCTTACGATGTCAATATCTTTGTGAATATAAAAGGTATTGAACTGGAATTTTTACATAAATTGGTCTATATATCTGGCTCCTAAGTTATGAAAGAAAAATTAAGCTATGCTCAATGTGTGGTTTCACTGCAAAACCAATGAACGTTAAAGGGTTAAAAACAATTATTATACTGCTGTACATGTTATTGAGTGTCTCTTATACACAAATTAAAAATAAGATTACTATATGACAGTAACTAAAAACTACCTAAAGGATACACTAATAGAATAAAATTACAAGTAAACTAATATGATTGTCTTGTGATAACGAACTATTATAATTGCATCTTAAATATATGACTATTTTTTAGTATTTATATTTTCTTTTTCCTCTATGTTTAGTGACATATGAGAAATATATCTTGAGGTTCTTTATCTACTCTGTAGTTTCAATTTAAAAAAAAACTTTATCAATTAAAGATGAAATAAGTAAGTTTATTTTATAAGATAATGATGCAAATTACAAAAATTAATTAACAAAAGTAACTAAGGATTATATGTAAGCAAAGACATTCGTAAAGAATGGTATTTACAATAAAAAATATAGAGAGGTATTTTAATTATACACTAATAAGCAACTTAAATGAAATAATTTTCATTAATAATTTTTTGAAAAACGCAATAGAAGTAATTCAAAGATTATTTAGCAAATTTTTATCTAAGAATCAAGCAGCATAAAATTATGAGGCAGCATATTGCTTAATTTGTTTTTGAAGATCATAGCTTGAGGGAAAAAAACCATAAATAACAGAACATCTTAAGATAAGCTCATTTTACCTTAAATATAAACATTTCTAAATTTTTCAAACCTCTCTTAAATATCAAGTGAATTTCGGTTTTTTTTTCCAGTTTAATATGATGAATAATTAATGTTTGATTTTAACCATTCCAGTAGTACTTTTTTAAGCTCTAAACATTTTTAACAAATTCTATTTAAAAAATATGCTCTATTTAAACTTCCTAACACCAGAGGAATCTGGATAATTACTTCCTTTTATCAGGTATCTTTATAATAATTTTCTTTTTACTGTGGAGTTAAAAAAGACACAGCACTTTCAGACAAAAATAGGTTTGAGTAAGAGCTCGATAGAATAAAAATAGTTTACAAGCTATGTATAATTTTTTCTATACATTAATTATATTTAGATAAGCATATTTTTATACATAATTTTTAATCTGAGCCATTTTAACAATGAAGATAATACATGAATTTAAAATTTAGATAGGTTTCATAGCAGTGACTTTAAATATCTATAATAAAATAAAAAATGCTCAATATACCCCAATAATCCATCACCTTCATATCATGGTCAAAAAAAAAACTGCATTTTTATTTTAGACACTATATCAAAGGGAGCACGTTAGAATTCTGCACTTCATGTTAAAAAAAAATTCATAACAACTATTACAAATACACTCAACAGGATGTTTGCTGCTATTTAAAAATGCATCATCATAATACAGGGTAGCTACAGAAACTGTGAAAAAAATTTCCCTGACTAAACTTGCAACATTTCCCTGATTTACAGCTACTAATTATATTAGTTTCCTGGCTTTCTCCCTACTCAGAATCATTGCATGTGCACAATATACATTAATAAAAACACTTTTACCAGTTATTTAATATGAAAAAAAATTATGAAATTTAATTTTAAAAAAATAGAATGAATATCCTAAAAAAAACTATTAAAACAGTATATTACATTTCTTATATGTAAAAAATACTGGGAATTTTAACAAAATACTTTGCTTTTAAAACTGCATAAGAATTCTAAGAAATATTAAAACTACTTTTTGCAACACAAGTTAAATTATGTTAAGAGTAAAGGTTATTATGATCTTCGCACAAAATTTTAAAACAGCTCAATAACTAATTAGTCCTCTTTTCATGGGTACCAGAATAACATGTTGCAGCATAAAAATAAAAATAGTATAATTATATGTACCTAATAATATGTATTTTAGCAAAGATTTAAACAAGAGAAACTGCCAAAATATTACTTTAAATCTTTATTCTTTAACAAATCATAAGAAATTAATTGCTCTAATCAAGAACTTATGCTTTTATAAATAAATATAAGTTTTTTTTTTAAATTCTATTTATTATTACAAATAATGCTAGACATAAGATACTAATTTATAGGTAATAACTCGAAGTAACAAATAACTATTAATTTTCCCTGATTTTTACAAATTTCCCTGACTTTTCCAGATCGATAAAATTCCCTGATTTCCCGATTCTGTCGCCACCCTGTAATACATGTTCATGTTTAAAGAAATACTGGTTTTTATAATTTATCATTTAAAGTATAACAGTTAGACATAAATATGTTGAAACAGTTTTATGTCAAAATACATACAAGCAATTCAATAAACACCTAAGTCACCGGAGAGAGTCTTGTTCCAGAGTTTTAAACTTATACTATAAAATAACTATTCTAAAAAATACTTGAAAATCAACAAAAGAACCATAATTTTTCTCTTTTGCTGTGCATGCTTAGTCATCTTATGAGTCATAAAAATACAATTGCTTAAAAGGTATTAAGTCTAAAAGTATTACAGTGTGTTCCCTTGTTTACTTTTCCTTTGCATGACTATTATTCAATACAAATAAAGCAATTTTCTGGAATGTATATGAAAACATTACAATAAATAATGTTGAAAAAGCATTTATAATAAAAATAATCATATTTAAATATGGTTACAAAATTTTATAGCCATGCATTTGAGAAAAGAAAATAACTTGGATATTTAACTAAACATTTTTCTTTTAAAAAACTTATTTAATGATTTACTTCACAATACTCATAAAGGAACATTTTTCAGAAAGCAATCTTAATTACTAAGTTTACACACTGTAATTAAAAACACAAAGTTTTTTTAAAAAGAAAAATTTACAAAATAAAAAAAAATTGTTAATGATTATGCAACTGGTGAAGAATAATTAAGATACAAAATTGAAAATATTATCCTAAGTGTATATATATTCAATATAAAATCTCCAATACAAAACGATCTATTAATTAACAGTTTGACAGCTAATTTTAAGTTATGAAATATAGCATAAAAACATACCACTAACACAATTCACAAGCAAATATGAAGTAATTTTGCATTTGCACAGTACTGCAATCCAAAATTTTCAACTGCAAAAAAAATGTTCTTTTTGCTAGGAAGCAGTAGATAAAAATTTAGGCAAACACAAAACTGTATAGACAAAAGTTAACAAAAAATGTGAAGTAAAAATTTAATATTTTAAAAATTTACTATTAAAACTGAAATCACACTGAAGTATTTACTTTTGAATATGTTTCTCAAAATATCAAAACCTTTCTCAGATACAGAAAGCAGTCAGGCAGAAAATTCATAATATTACCAGTATGAAAAACAATAAAATTGGTAGTATACAGATTATTACCAATTATGATAATCACACATTTTTAAAGGAAATCTAACTTTCAATAAAATTTCTTGGACATAAAATAACCACAAACAGTTTTTAATTTACAAAATATACACTTTAATAAAAAAAAGTAAAATAACAGAACTATTACAGTTAGTGACAACTCTAGAAGACAGTATAAGAAAGCTATGAGACACAGTATCACCAGTAAATGATGATGTGAGTGTTTCTACTTATCTTACGGCTATAGAAAAAGCTCCACGGAACTAAAGAACTTTCATTTTAAATGTAAAGTTTCATCATCTAGAATACTGACTACCAGTGCTAAAACTAAATTTTATTCAAATATAACAATTAATTTTAAAACATTACAATTATATTCACATGGATACACTATGTAGCTTTCCTCATACTATCAAAGCTAAGTTGCCATTGACTATTGTTTTTCTTATTATACAGATTGAAAAAATCTTACAACTTTTTAAAAAGAAAATTATTGACATAAAAGATCTCGATGAATAATTAACTTTTCTTAATCCAAAATCTTGATTTCAATTATAATTAAGGAAGATTTTTTCAGAAAATGAATTAAATGAAAAAAAAAAAACATATATACCAAAACTTCTTAAGCAAAAAATTATTTCCAAAAACAAACCAGCACACAAATTGTGCTCACCATAAATATAAAAATGTGTAACAAAAACATAACTTAGACTAGATTAAAAACATTGAAAAAAAATCACCAGATATTTATAGAAAAAGATTTCAGATAACCATAAATTACAACAGCTTTATGACAAAGGAAGAAGCAAGCAATGCTCGAAATTCATCACATTTGTTACAAATAAAAATTGTATAAACCTGACAAGGTATACATTATCTCAATATTTATAATTATTATTATTAGGAAAGCTGACATTTCCTTAATGTCTTGACACCTAATAATTATTTCATAACCAAGGCTTCTTAAACTGTGAATGGTGACCCTAAGAGGAGTCACTTTGAAAAATATTGTGTGTGCAGAAATTTGTGTGGGACTTTTTTCTTCCAGATTTTTCAGCAAAAAGAGTTTAATAAATCAGATAGGCTGAAAATATTTCATTAAAATTGAAAAATAATTATATTTAAATTATTTTTAGCTATCAATTAATAATACTTTATTTTCTAATTTATTTCATAGTTGAGGGGTTGCAGTAAAATTTTTCCGATAGGAAAGAGATCACAAGTGGAAAAACAATTTAAGAAGCCCAGTCATAAACATTTAATTATAAATTGCTCAGAAATATAAAATATAAAACATGGAGTGAAAATATAAGTAATGATTTTTAAAAAAAGGCAATGTCGCAATATTTTATCAATAAAGTTTTACAATATAATGCATAATGAGGTGGCTTAATCTTTACTGTGGGGCTTTTTCGATTTTTTAGAATTTCCATTCAAACTTTCTTGCATCATTTGTTGTTCTCTCAAAGCCCGTCTTTTAGCTATTTGTTTTTGATGTTCTTTTTCCATATCATGCTCAGTTATATTCAGTTTTAAAACCTTAAGGAAAAAAAAAAGCATTTAAAAAAAATTGTAAAACTTTTTAATGAAAAACACACAATAAAATAATACAGATACAAAGAACAAAATTATAAAATACTGAATATTCACAGTTGCTGTTAGCTGCAAAACCAGCCTCAAAATGATTTGTGATGATTTAAATACCTAATCAGAAATAGTTTGAAATCAAATTTCATTTTTGACAACTTCTTTTTGTGAATTAAAGGGTTTATTGCATTTTTTTTTAAATTTTCGAATAAATTTGATTTCAAAGTTTTTGAGGAAATTTATTGATGCAGATATTTAAATGCAGAGGGGAAAAAAAAAATGAACAAAGTGAATGATTATAAAATAATTTTAAAAGAAAAATAAAAGTAAATCATCATAAATATTTCTTCTAGTTTCCAAGACAATTTTCAATTGCCAAACTAAGTTACCTGATCCATTTTTATATTGCAATTGGGTAAATCCCAAAATCAGCAGTTTTAACAAAAAAGAGCATTGCTTGCTCGAACTGCAGAGCCTTGACTTGCTAATTTTTATAAAGGAACAGGATTAATATGGAAGTATTTCACAATACTCCTTTATTAAACCATTATTTGTTTTCTTTTATTAATGAACATAAATTCTATACATGAAAAATTAACATGGTTATAACCATCTTGGGGGTAACTAATTTTCAATAAAAATTAAAAAAAAAAAAAAAAACTTAAATAAAATGTTAACTTTCTGTTTAAAACTTATAGAAGAGTAATGAAAGAGAATGTCAGACTTCTTCATTTAAATTCGGCAATGGGCAAGCTGTGTCATTTAATAATATAATGGAATAAATTATTACATGCTATTAGACAGAATCATACATATTAATTTCATATAACACAGTACCTGATAGATAAGATAATCGTCTTGCAAATATTCAACTGGAATATGTCTTAGGCACTCAAGAGTTTCATACATAGATGGACAATTTTTTAAAGTTTCTGCTCTTGCAAAAACTGTCTTCAAAATAACTAATGCTACTTTGAACAATATTTTGACTCCTGCAAAAGAGAATAATAAGAATATCTAACATATAGTTTATATATCTGTAATAATCTCACTTAATTTTACTTTAAATTCTAATATTATATACTTTAAAATCTTAGTACAATACTAATGTATTCCAAAATCACTTTTCTTAAACTCCAGTTTCGTTTTATTTCCCATGCTGGAGTTATATTAAATCATGTATTTTGGCATATTTATTACGAAAAGAATATTTTAATCATAAATATGAAAATAATTTAACAACATGCATGTTTATTTTAAAAGGTATAATATTTCTGCAATTAAAAGTTGCCACAATTTACAAAACTGAGATTTAGATAACATTTATTATTATAATGACAACACATTTATTATTAATTTAATATAGATTAATCCATATTATAACAATTTTTTCATAAAACCATAGATTTTAAGATAGAGGAAAACAGTGGTAGGTATAAAATTTACCTTCACACAGGAACATATCCCACACTCGTAACACTGTAGACCAAGGTAATGTCCTTGAAAAAGCACACATAAACCATTCTGTCATGTAGAGGATAGGCTCCACCTTTTGTTTTTTCTGCAGGAATTTTTTCTTACAATTATTATGTTTTAATTAAGAAAGGTTAATGCTTAGGTTTATAACATGCAAGTTCAAACATGTCACTGATAGTGATCTGGATATTTCAAGCAGAAATTAATTAGAAATTAGTTTGAATATCTTCAATTTTTAATATACTTTTTTCAAGTCAACAAGCACTTATTTACAAATAAATCTTACCAAATGTTTGTAGAGAGTCGGAGAAACTTTTTTCAAAAGACCAAAGAGAATTTCACCATCAATTTGGATGGCTTCCTAGAAATAAAACATAAATAATCAACACCAATTAGAATAAAATTTAATTAAAATTGGAAAATTTAAATCTTTAGCAGTAAAAATGAATTCAATTTAAAAAAAAAAATCAATGAAATGGTTGATAAATATAACTATTTGTAGATGGTGTTGAATGTGAAGTCATCCAAGAATTAACATGCAATACCAATTCTAGTTTTCCTTATTATATTCTAGTATAAGACACACTAAAAAAGCCTATAATATGGCACATTACTATGCAGAGGTCGCTTCTATTATTATTCATGTACTGAATGTTATATTTCTTTAAGTGAAAAAATAATATGCTAAAAAATAATGTTTTTTTCAGCATGATTACTATGAGGAAATATATAATTTTATGTTTGTTCATTTAAATAATCTGCCAATTCTTAAATGGTAAAAAATTTACTAGTTAAGAATGCTCATATCAGCCATGAGATTCCATAAAGAATTCGTCTACTTTGTAACTGTGAATGACACAAGCTTATTCTTTCTTTGTTTCAAATAGCTACTTTATTGATAGTTGCCATTTTTTTGCTAGTATATGTATAAATTATTCACAACTCACTGTAAATGAAAAAAAGCAACCCAAATAAAGAACATGTGATCAAATCACAGAAGATTATAAATGATTTTTAATTTATTTCAAGTCACAAGTGCCAACTGCATCAGCAGAAAACAAAAGCTGTCAGTTGGGGGGGGGGGCCCCCCCCAACCATCAGATAAATTGAAGAGTAGATGAGAGAAGAAGAAAAAATCTTCACCCAAGCCAAATTACATTTCACATAGAAGTCAAATAACTTTCTTTAAATAATGTATAAATAATAACCCATGAGGATTTGGATCATTCCCAGAAATCTACTGACTGACAGCCAAAATGTTATTATATGGAGAAAGAGGGGAGAAAAAAAAAAGAGAATTAGATTGTTACAGACAAAGCTTCAGGTAATTCAAGAAATGAATTTTGAATTTCTCTAGCTGAAACAATGTATTACAAAAATGTTTTATATCTTATTCTTTACTTAAAATATTTCCCTACTTTCGTAAAGGAATTGTTAAAAATGACAAGGTTAAGTAGACAGAGTCACATGCAAAGCCACATTTACTTGGCTTGATCAAAAAAGTTGAAAATATTAAAGAATTGTGCAATGACTAAGTTCACACTCATGATGGTACTTAAATACTTATGGTTTGCTATACTATTTTTAAATTCTATGGATATGATTTGTACACAATAATTTTTTCCAAATATGGCTTGATCAAAAAAGTTGAAAATATTAAAGAATTGTGCAATGACTAAGTTCACACTCATGATGGTACTTAATACTTATAGTTTGTTATACTATTTTTAAAATTCTATGGATATGATTTGTACACGATCATTTTTTCCAAATATACCTTACAAAATATATTGAAAACTATGCATATGCTGAATGCTATATACAATTCATAATGCTGAAATTCAGCTGATATCGAGTTTAATTCATTCTACTAATATTTTCACAATATGTACCATACATACTTCTGCAAACAAAATAGATAACATTTTTACACCTGGAGTTAATTGCTATCACTAAAGACAGCAGAAATAAATTACAACCATTAGAAAAGATTAATAGAAGAAAATAAAATATGAAGTATTACTGAATGAAATTAATAAGGATTTATACAAAAACATATGATGAAGCCAAATGCCTTTGAATAGTATGTTTGACTCTTGCTTTATATTCTTTAAAGCAACTTCATAAATTTAATATTCTTACAAGTTTGTACTTTTAATGCACATTTTACACTACCTTCTTCCCAAGTCAAATTCAATATCCAGTATAATCTTTCGAAAGAAATATACAGCATTAACAATGGTTATGTACAACCCCACTATAGATGCTCATCAGCAATTATGTATAATAAATTAATGTAAATGAAAGTATTCACTTTTGCATTCAATAAAAAATAAATAAATGAATATGTATCTTATTGAAATGATATAATTTAATTTACTATTTTAGTATCAGAAAGAAAATTACATAAATTGGAAATAAAAGTTTCTTGCATGAACAATACATTATCTACTCTCTATCTACTTTACAGGTACCTAATCTCTCCATGTCTGCATCTTATTATTTTTTAATGAGAGAAATTCAGAGTAATTCATGTTATTTAATTTATCAATTGTAATATTTATTATTTAAAACAGAGAAACATCATATATTTATTTTTATTAGAAGAAAATAAATAAAAACTTAAATAATACCTTTTAACATCTATATGCCTTTCAAAATTCTTAATTAAAAATAATCAATAATCTATATGTATAACGCAAATTGATGATAATGTAATGACATACATCTTATCATAGTCTAAAAGTTCAAATGTTGCCCTAGTGTATTCTTAACCGAATGCTATTTATTTCACTTGAAACCTACATTTTCATAAATGATAAATTTATTTGAATGAACACCCTAATTTCGCTCCCTCACAGTTCACTATAAATGATTTAGAAAACATGAACGTGTTTAAATAAAAAAATATATATATATATAACTTACCAAACCAGGACTATAATAACCAGGTAGGTATTTTTCGCATATGGCCACTAGACACCAAAACGCTTGCTCTGCTGGCATATGCATTAATAAGGCAGCAGCAATTGGTGCTTGCGCTTGACAATATCCAACAGTTGGATTAAATAAAGAGTATGCCTTCAATATCCTGAACAAATCAGCTTGACTGCAAAGATATAATAAATGTATACCATACTGTGTATTGGATAAATATTTTGTACCAAGAATGAAAGATCACTTCATTGATGTAATTGAAAAGAGAAAATGTGTCAGAAGTAGTTAATCAAAATCTGCTTTTGAGAGCGAGATGAAATGCTGTTTATGATTCTCAGCCTCTGTTTGAATGTTGGTTACGCATTCGAGTAACAGTCATTAAGTTTCAATGATTCAATTTTATCCTTTCTACTCTCCGCTTGCTTGGGAACACTAGTTACAAGCTTTGGTTAAACATACATTTTTGTTTTAAATTCAGCTGCTACTGAAATTAATTTAAAATTCTACTAAAATTAAACTTTATTCTTCCTTTAATTTTAACTGTAATTAGTCATTTAATTTACCAAGCCAGAAACTTATAAATCTAGAAAGTTATTTTTCAAGTAATACTAACATGCAGATAATTTCACTCACTCATACAGACACGCACACACACACACACACGCACGCACGCACACACACAAACCCTCACCTTGTACACTGCTTAAATCGAAACATAAAAATATATTCCATGATACATTACTTTTTAAAAAAAGTTTTTTTTCTCAGAGTATGAACTTGAATCTGACATGAAAGAGATTATTCAAACTACATAATTAATTCTGGTGATTCAATTTGATAGATTAAAAACCCCTGTTTTAACATAGGATGGTATAATTTTATATCAAAGGGAGAAATAAAAAAAACCGAATTTATTAATTTAGAAATAATAATAGTGAAAACCACAGATACATGCTCATAATTATAAAAAAAATACCATTTACTTTCTACAGAAGGGGTTAGCAACTTTCAGAAATATTTTTGACATATTATAAAATTACAGAAAGAAAGCACCTGATTTTTTAATGTGTTCTCAATGATAACTTTCTCTTTAGGCTATCACAGTGATTTCAGCTTGATTTCTAAGACAAGAATTTTTTTAAAATTTCAAGCAGAGTAGATTCATTTTTAACAACTCTCCTCTAAGTCTAGCCAAGGTATTGTGCCTAAGTCTTATTTTTTTTTTTTAAAAAAAGCTAATTTCTTAAAATTTGAAAGACACAATGATTCACTTGAGATACATCTGGATAGGTGAAAGAAATATGAATAAATGTTTACGGTTTTGATAGCAGCTTCTCATTTTTTTTTCAAGAAACACAAAGGTATGAGGTATGGCTGCTTGTTTCATTCTGATGGAATCTACTGAACCGAAGGTCATCAATATAAAGTTTAGAATATTTTCTTTAAAAATAACAGTCAGGACTTTTATTTGGCAATACACAGAGTTGATTTTTTTCAGCTTTTCTAATTTCATTTCTTTTCATAACATGCTTATAAATCTATCGATGTAACTTTCTTTGCATTCTTTAAGCAAAACATTTATACCTTTTCTTTTGGAATAAGTCACTCCTTTTCTACACCACTTCATCAAATGCAACAATATTTTTCTACTTGTCTACTGTTAAGTGATCTTTATTAAAAAAAAAAAAAAATTACATTTAATCTTTTTCTCTGTAACATGTTTAGATGAGATATGATGAATTATAGTTCTTTTATTTAATTAAAAGTCTTTATTAATTATTTTATTTTTGGATGATGCAGATGTATTAAAAATTTTGTAGTAGCTTTTGGGGATTTTGAACAAAAAAATTCAACTTTTGAAATGAGGTTTTGATTTTGTGAAGAAAATCTTCTTGGGGATTCAATTTTGTGTTTTTTTGTCCCTTAATATACAAGTTAGATGCCATTTCCCTCTTAAATTAACAATGTCACCAATTTTACACTTCAAAACTTAAAGCAAATTTTTTAGAATGTTTTCTGATTGAAAGATAAGGATATTTCTCTTCAGATGGAAGACATACGTGACCTTCCAGTCAATACTTTTTTTCTGTATGTCATGAAACAACACAATTCAGGTACCATAAATGTTTTCATTTAATTATTTCTAAATTTTAAGTCATTTCCAAAAAAATGTAAACACGTCTCATTTATGATAAGCTTTTCAATAATAATAAAATAATTCAACGATTATTCCATGTTAGCATATAAATGCGCTATAAAAACTGAACACTGTGGTAAAAAATTATAATTAAAATTGTTTCAGAAATTAGTTAAGTATTTAAAGTCATAGAAAGTTGATCTCACCCATGTCCTTGAGATTTAACAAAAATTTCATGAGATGGAAATTGACGATGAAGATCTTTCTTGATATCATCCACACATCTTGGATCTCCTGCAGCACTATCTAGTTCCTAATACATGCATAAAAAAGTTACATTCACAGTTCAGTTTTGTAAAGAATACACTAAATTTCATAAATTATCAGAATGACAATCTTAAATATGAATCAGTATCAAAATAAAATTATTACATTAGTAAGAAAGTGAAAAATTATTTTTGGTAATTAAAACTATATTTAATTTTTACTTGACATTCATCATTAATTTTGAAGAAATTTTCAGGTTCGTAAGTGCATTGTTGAAATTCATTTAAAAAATGACATACTCAATAACAATAAACTAGCAGACACAAGTGCAATGCTTCTATTCATTAAAAGTATCTAGAAAGGAATACTATATGTTTACATGCCATTACATGCATTTAAGAGAAAAAAAAACTAGAACAATTTTTTTGACACATGGGAAATTTTCACTGATTTCATACAGATAATTTTTCACCTATAAATTTATACTTTTCATTTACTGACATGTGATTTTAGGATTTAACTTTGAGATTTGAATGATAAAACTAAACATGTACATTTGAAGACAATTTCAGTAAAGACATAATAATGGCATACAAATCAAATAAGGAATCAATATGAAACTCACAGTAAATTTGTGTCTATAATTATCCATATAGAATTTAGCTCCGCAAAGATACTGCCATGCTCTAGGTCTAATAGCAGGAGGAATTCCTTTCCTGCAACGTTCCCGTACCTGTAACAAATAAAATTACTTAACTATTGTTTAAAACATATTAAAGGTAAATTGAATCCAATTGATCAATTTCAGAAATTGCTTTCAAATGCATTTTCACCTTTTTATACTTTTTGGTCATAAAAAGGTCCCAATTTTCTAACATTTCTAGCCATTTCAGTTCCCTGTGTCTTAGAACTTCCACAGGCAGAATAGTGGAACTGAAAAAGGAAAAGTAAAAATAAATAAATTTTGCTAAATAGAAACAACTAATGTACACCAACTGAAAAGATGTATGAAAAATATTTACATTTTGGATAGGGGGAGAGGAAGGACATTCAGTTTTATTTTTTTGAGCCCGGCATTAGCAGAACTTTATTAATTTATGAGGATATTGAAGTAAGGCATGATAGCTGTTTAAATCAGTGACAAAAATTACTAATTATTAAAAAATTACTAGGAAGTACTTAAATACTGTTCAAGATAGATGCTGGAAGAAATGTACTTCATTAATCCTTTTTGGAACAAATGTCAGATGTAAGAGTGTCTTTATAAAAGATGAGACCAAAGATACTTCCATTACAAATCTGCATGTCAAAGCAAATTTCCTCTGGTGATGTGTTTTGTGGACAAAACAAATTCAAACAATGATAATTTAGATTAGATACAGGATTGATTTACTTGAACAATGTGAATATACAGGAATGATTCTGATGCAAACAGATGCCATGTGAAACAAATAAGACAAAGTTTAAGAACTAAAAAAAAAAAGAACATCAAAAAATTTAATTAAAGTTTTAATATACAAATTAAAATTAAATAATCAAAGAAAAAAATTAAGCAAAAAATAAACATTTATTTCCATATTAACAACAAATCATATTATTATGAGCAGACATTTGCAATATATGCAGTAGATTTTAAATTTGAATTGACACAAGTAATTTAGATTTTTTACGTGAGCATGAATTCATTCAATTACTTTTAAAAGAAAAAAAAAAATCATGTATGAATTTATCCTTTAAGAACTCGGTAGTGGGCAGGTTGTGATGATTTTAAAGACTAAATGCTGACTAACTTTCTTCCTAATTAAAAAAAAAAAGTCATATCTCAATGCGAAACATACATAAATACATTACGAGTCTAACCAGAATTCGCAAAATTTTCCCTCGTGTATTGGCACCTTTGTTTCCTTATCTTGCGACACCTTAGATTTTCTTTTCTAATTTGACAAATAAACCCCTTTTACAATGGTAATTTTCAATTAAACATAACTCAGCTAATTTTAAAGATGCAAGCATCCAGTTTCTTGTAAAGATTGTTGCTCCAAAAGGAAAAATTTTCTAACTGGCCAATTTTGCCTAGGGGGATTGTATAAATATTTAAAAAGTGTCACTTTTTGAAACTAAGTAGAAGACCGATTTCATTAACATAACAGTATGCCTTACCTTATTTGGGACACTTCCGCAAATAACAGTGTTCACTTATTTCTAATAAGTTAAAAATTAAAGTATGTTTCAACCTTTTAGGGATACCCTGTATATTGGAAAATTAACTTAGATGAACTATCTATTCTCTAAAGTTCCACTGCATCAAATTTAAATTAAGAATGGAAAGTCGGCATATCTTTCTGTAGAAGAAAAGAGTATAAGCTTTACTACAATGCAATTTCTTTTATAAGCATAAATACCTAAAATAATTAGAAACAACTGCAATAAGTGATTTTGTAAAAAAATTATTCATTACAATATATTTCATAAAATTAACAAAATAAATAAACAGAAACAACAATCAACTTACTAGTTTGGGTTTTTGGTTCCAATAAAACCAAATCGATCAACAACTCCATCAGGAGCAGTTACACCATTTTGCTCAGGAGTAATACTGTTATATGTAGTATCACCATCACTTTCATCAATAGAAACATTAGAAGAACTGGCCATAACACATTTCTTTAGCCTTAACTTCAGTTACAAATCAGTAAAATTTCATTCATTTTCTCTACATCCTATAATATCAAAAAGTTATAAATTGACAATCAATTAATTAAAAAAAAGAAAACAAAGGGTATCAACATATTTTAAATAAGTTAAATAATAAGATTCCAAAAACATGCCATTTTCTTTTTCAAGATCTAACAAGAAAAAGGCCATAGCAACTGTTATTAAAAACTACAGGGTGTCCAGGCTAGAGACATCCTAAAATAATGGTTTTTACTGAAAGAACCATTAATGATTGATTAATTATGAAAGTGCTAAGACATCTACTAGGGATTACTCAAAGTCCTCCAGAAATTTCTGATCAACTTAGGCATGTATACTGTTAACAGCTGCTTTGGGTATCTTTTCACAGTAATGACACACTAACTGCCTGACAACATAATGACACCAATGCTTGGTCTCTCAGATCTCTGGACATAAAGCTGTTTGATTTTGCATGAGGCTTCTTTAAAATGATTGTGCATGACAAAAAAGCTCACTATTTAGATGAATTGAAACAACATATATTTGTAACAGTTGATTTAATAAGACCTCAAATCATACACTTGATAGTAGGTTGGTTATTATATGTACCTCCACAGAGCTGGAGGGGTAAGGTGGAAACTGAGGAATACCACTTTTTAATAGAACTAAATTTCATAATAAAATATATGTATTTCTCTCAGTATAAGCTAATAATATAGGATATCTTTAGCCAGGATACCCTGTATAATAAAATTCAACTCATTAACACAACAATTAATAAGATTTTCATGTACAGTTAAAATGACATCCAATATGGATATTTTAGGGATGCACAAATTATTACAAGCAATTAGTACAATTCAAAACAGCAATGAACATTACACAAGAATTAATCATGCATAATAATGAATATTTATTAACCCTTTTCACTCTTATGTCAAGCCAGACTCGACATTCTGAAAGATGCATCTTTTACACATTCTTGTTGGATAGCACTTATTATAAAAACCATATAATAGCAAAAACATACAGATTAATTTTTAGGAATTGAAACAAATTAATAACAATATTTTCAGCTTCCTAAAGCATTAAATCAATCCTTAAACTCACAATATATCTTTTGGATTGCAAAGGGTTAATAATTAAAACAAACCTCAGATTCAAATATTATAAAATTAAAAAAATTAGGGAAGATTCATTTTTTGCAAAACATTTTCTGGTACTTACGTATTAACGCCACCGCAGCTGAAGTTGCGCTAATGCGCCAAGATTGGCGGCACTTAAAAACTGCCAAATCTGTAGGCGACCGCCAATCTTGGCGCATTAGCGCAACTTCAGCTGCGGTGGCGTTAATACGTAAGTACCCATTTTCTAAGTTAATGTTCCAAAATTTAATAGTACTCAATACAAATATATAGGACAAATCTGGGAAGTCTTACCAAATCTAAAATATAAGAAAATAACACTACTACAGGCACTATTCTGTTAGGGGGTCTCTACTCATTGCCAAGATTAAATGTTAGCAATATTCTATTAGTGAGTTATGCTAAGATTGGTACCTTCATATTAGTCCATCAATCACAAAATCCCACCAATCTTTCTGGAGCTTATAATCAGTTTAGCGTACTGTCAGTTTGGTGCCAAACTGATCGGTGACTTTTTTTTTTATTTCGAGAAGATAAGACAGGCTAATACAAAAGTACCCAAGATTTGGCAAGCATTGTAAGGGGCCCAGCTAACAGAATAATACCTTATACAAAAGACATATGGAAAATTACATTAATCTGAAATAAATACCCAGCCTGGAGAAAAATTAATTATAACTAGACTATCTAATTCTTATTATTATATATCATGTAAGCATCACTGATTGAATAATAAAATAATCATTATCAATGATGGAGACAGCATGCATTTTAAAAACATCCTTCTGTCTTGCACAGCATATTTTAAATTTTATCTTTAAATTTCCTATCATTAATTTTTTTTACCATATATTATTTTTATTGTCCCATGTACTGCAAATGCTACTATCATCAAGCTATAATCTCATATAACATTTGAGATATTGTGAAAATGATATTTTCTTAAGTTGTTCATTTTATAAAATAATCTAAAAATTAAAGATGAATATTTTAAAATAAATGATTTCAAAAGACCACAAATATTATGTAGTGTTGAGTTATTAAAAACTGCCTGCAAGGTTCTATGATAATAAACAGCTTTGTTATATGGTTTTCCATCTAAACAAATTTTGTCTAAAATGATGGCTAGCCATATTGCATTTACAAGTTGCCATTCTATAAAAAATAAACAAAGAAAAATGCTAAAAGAGATAGATTATCCTGAAAAATGATTGTAAACCCAAGCGAAATTTTGCACATTCAACCCCTTTATCTAAAATGATTCAGTCTTTTGTGGGTTGTTAAAATTAAATACTTAGTGACAAAACAGCTTACACAATTTTTTGATGTTAACATATTTATAATTCCTCTCTGTTTACAATATTTGAATTGAGAATGAAACATCTAGAATTTTTTTGTCTGTCATTTTCAGTAATTGATCCAAAAATATTATTAGATCTAGAGACTCTTGAAAAGACTACATAAATTACATAATTTAAATAGGTTAGCTTTGTAAAATAGAAAAAAAATGTACAAAATAGCTGACCATCCAATATGTCTGCTGTATTCATGAAAATAACAACATTTTTCACAGGGAAACAGTAAATTTTATTATAAATACTACTCATTTTCAAAATATCATTGATAAATAGCATGAACTGCATAACTGCCACATTCAACCGACACTGACAAAAGCTCTTGTTGGTCTGAAAATGTGCAACTAATATAGTATTGTAAAAGTATGTCTTAGCAACTTTATACTTGTAAAGTTGCACGCTTGTACCAATTAGGCTAGTTTAATGCTATATTGTCAATTCTCCACATACTGATAACAGAATTAATATACAGGATAAAGCAACATATTATAATGCTGGAGTACATGAAATTATTAGTTACATATACATAGAAATCTTGATATAAGTATTTCACTGAAAAGAAAATTATTTAAAAATATTCTTTTCTTAAAAAAATAATTACACAATTTCAATTTTGCACTCAGAAGTGTTTTCCTACAGATTAAATTTAAAGCATGATAAACTCTAAAATAATGAATCTATTTTTAATTTAAAATGAATTTTGTCACACCTTACTTTACGAAGCAATATATGTTTTGCTCATTCATTTTATCACAAATACTTGCTCACAAAACAATTGTTATATTGAAGGAATTAGCAAGCAATAAAAAGTTCAATTAAAATACAAACATCTACTTTTATTTTCTGTAATTTAAGTTTAAAAATAGTTTTAAAAAGAATTTATTTCCTGCTTTTTGATGCAACTTTCTCTATATGAGGAATTAAAAAATAAAAATATCAATTACTATTGGTGCTAAAATGCTAGTTGTTGAATAATAGGTAGCAATTATCTGACTGAATGACAATAGATGGGATACTATCAACAGAAGTAAAATTTCTATGACCAACCTCAAATCTTAGTAATTAATTGATAAATTCTTAGAAGGTGAATCAACTTAAGTGTAATAAACACACTTGCAGTAAACCGTAAAGAAACAGCTTCAAGAGAAGTGAAATTTTCACAACAACACAGATTTTCATATTGAATAAGATCTTTCAAAAAATAAACAGATGCAAAAAATTGGAAACTCAATTAAATTCTCATATCTTATTGAAAAATCACAGAAACACAAAAGGAACTATTTTATGCAGATAAAATTATTAAAAAAAAATTTGTACACGAAGCACCAGACAACACATACGGGGAAATTTGTCAATCAAATATTTCTCTTCATTATTATACAAGTTACAAAGCATTAAGTAATCTAACTATAATACTATAAAAAAATGAACATATTTTGATAAATTTTGCTTACAATCATACACTTAATCTATGATTACAACATGACAAAAAAGTAAACATATATAAAATTATTTTTATAAAACAACAGGCGCATTACGATATACAGGATATAAAATACAAACTAAATCTATTAAAATAAATAGTGTAAAACCACCTATTTTTAAAGAAACGAGATTCTTACTCAAGGACAATAATTTTCAAAAACAAATTAACTCATCATCAGATCTATTTAAAGCATTTACTACCTCTCGTACAATTAAATTGAAACATATTTACCTCGAAACAGCGGTTTACCGTTAACTTAAAATGAACGTCTATCAAAAAAATTAGGACAAAAAAAAATTATCAAGGCTTTGCAAAAGCATCAAATGATTTTTTTTTTCATTTTACAGTTGGATAAGAATGATTGAAAACCATAACCAAATAAAATAATTGATTATATATTAAATTATTTTGTGATTTATATCTCTGCATAATTGAAAATTACTTCGTAGGAATTATAATTATTAATTGTTCGAAATTCCTTTTCAAATGCTTTAGGCTATTTTTTTCTAACCATCATAGAAAAAAAAACTTAACCTTTCACTAACCGTAGCTGACAGAAACCTATAATCATTCAGACTCCTTATAGATAGGCACTATTCTAAGTCTCCGCAGAACAAAATGGGGGTGGAAAGGGGGAAAGCAATTGAGAGGTTTCTCCTGCTGTATGGTTGCATGAATGGATTACGTTTTCGCCAACAAGCGGAGCATTTATACATATCGCCAAGTTAAGTTATTTCTTCTTCAGACGTATGAATGTGCGGATGTTTGTGGCGTGGATGCAATTGAGTATGTTACGCACACACGATCACGTTATTTAAAAATATTATTCGGTTTTGTAATGCAGATTTGATTTCTGTTAAACGATTTTTAGAACCTTTAATAATCTAAATGTTTACATAGAGATTTAAATTGTCAGCTATACGAATTTATTAAATTCCGGTGTTGTGTGTGAGAATTGGTGCGCACGTTGAATTTTCGAAAAAAAAGGATACTTTTTTGTATTAAAACTGTAAGTGGGATTAAAAATATGTTCAATATATTATATTATTTATTATCTGATTAAGCTATTTAAAATGTCAGTTATACGAATTCATTAGATTCTGATGAAATTGCGTGTGACAACTAGTGAGCACGTTGAATGTTCGAAGCATTTTCGAAAAAAAAGGACACCTTTTCATTGAAAACAATAAAACTATAAGTGGGATTAAAATATGTGCAATATTTTTTATTATCTGATGAACCGTTTGAGTGCGGCGGCATTTTCGGCACATAAAAATGAAGCGCAATAGCGCTTCGCCGCACTCAAACGGTTAAGCTATTTAATTTAGTAGTGGTTATTTAATTTAGTTTGGTTAGTAACAAGAGATTAAAAATATCTTTTTGTGTAAAATAAGTGGTTACTTAATTTTATACAAAAGGATATTCATACTGTTCAGTTTGATGTTAGGAAAACAATGATTTCCAAACATTAAGTAAAATTTTTGTTAATAAAAGAACTTTCCTGATTTGAACAATTCTTTAATAAATGCAGTATGGGATTTAATTATGCCAATTACAAATAAATGTCATTCTTTTTTTTAAAATACTCTCTTGTCAAACAAGAAAGATGTTTGTAACTGCGTGCTGTTACTGGAAATAAATTCAATTTTTCAGGGATTTTAACTGAATTTCTACATATTCACAAGTTTGCAAAATATTCGATTTCTTATCTTAATTTTTCTCTCGCGAACAAATTATTAAAAAAGTTTTACTTTTTTAAATTGAGGAATTGTCGAATGCATTTTTTATTTCAATTTTAGTTGAAACTCCTAAATATTTTATTTTTAACTGCATTTATGAAAGAGAATAATAGCTTTAGTAATTTTCTGTTTGAAGCACAATAATATAAATTCTAACTCATTTTACAATATTCTTAATGGGACCTTAAAAAATTTTGTTGGTTTTGCATTTAGTGACTTGTTTCAAGTTTGATAAAAATCGAAAATGATTAATAAAAAATGTCCTGCTTTAACAATTCATATTGCAGAGAAATTATTTACAGTATAACCACACACCTACCCTCTCCTTTTTTTCAAACACATTCAATTACAGCATTCTAAAAGGGGTAAAAAAACAAAGGTTTATGAGATATATTATTACACTATCGAATGTACCCATAGGTTAATTCTATTTAGGAAAATATTAAATTAATAGCAACTATTTTCTGTCAAGTAAACATTTCAAAATTTATACGAAATGGTGTTGATAGCTTTTGTTCTTCATCGGCAGAAGTAGAAGAAACATTGTGGGTATACTGATCTGTTTCCTTTTGCAGATATTCCAGCCATAGCAATTCCTAAAAAGAATTTAGTCATAGTAAAACCCAAAGCAGGAATGAGAAATGGAAAAACCTTTACTTTTTTCTGATTCCCATTACCCTTTCATTGCAGACAAAAAGATTTACACTGCAGAGATTTTTCTCCTGACACAAGATGATACATTGGGAATAAAGCTCTTGTATAATATTGATGCTGATAGTTGTTCAGACACGGAAAATCTTACAGTTTTTCTATGATAAGCTTATTAGATGAATTAAAGAACATACTACATTTAAGATGTTCAATTTCCAGTTAAATTTAATACATATAATCTCTATCAGAATGAAGTTGGATTTGTTTGGCAGATGAATTAATCATATTTAATTTTTCAACCAAACTAATGTTAGAATTATGTTATAATATACTGCCATTCCCTTTACTTGTTATAAACTGTCATAACTAAATCCTTATGATAAGCAATAAATAACTTGCATATTAAAATTAAACAAAGCAAATGTTTGTTATTAAATGAGCGAATGTAAAGACAAGAGTTTCTTATTTTGTTCCTCAGCATTTTTAACAATAGCTTCTCAATTAATGTTGCTTTGTTTTCTCTAACATTAAAGGTTGACTTGCCTGCTTATAAATGTGATATCCACATTTTAGTACTTGAATTGCTTTTTAGGGTCTATTCAAGTGAGATTATCCATTTAAGTTTTTGGCATAAAGACTTTCTCTAAAAACTCCTTCAACTTTTATTTTTCCAACTATTAATTTAAAGCCACATATTTTTGTCCTGCTAATGAATTTCTGTTCTAAGAACTGTAATAATATCTTGTATAACATATTAATTGCTTAACTAAATTATGAGAATTTTAACCAAATAACTAACTCAATGTTTAATTTGATCTCTTAAAAACCTAAACTTTTATTTGCATCATCAAAGTTTAGATAACTCATGATAGAGGAGTTTCTTTCTAAAATTTACTATTGATGTCCAAAAGTTGAAAATCTTACACTTCAATAATTGCTCAAATATAAACTCTTTTAAAATTTTTCTTGAAGTATGAATTTGACCTTAATTACAATAAATAAATAAAATTAGCTGTAGATATTCTGATTATTGCTTAAACGAGAGAGATTTTTTAAAGGGTTTTTTTCTCTTTAAGACTTTTTCCTGTCTGCATTTTAATAATTATCATGAGCTTTCAGGCTTCTAATTCCAAGTTAGCTTTTTTCTTTTATTGTCAGAAGTAAATATTTTCAAAAAATCAATTACTCATGCAAATATCAAAGCCCCATGCATATATTCATTTGTGTCAGTTAACTGATACATCAATAAAAGGAAATACATTTGTGTCAGCCCATAAAAAATGTTTAAATTTCCTCTTTAAGAATTTGCCATGTGTGTATTTTAATAATTATCATGAACTTTCAGGCTTCTAATTCCAAGTTACCTCTTTTCTTTTATTGTCAGAGATAAATATCAGACTGAATTTTCTTTTATTTTCAGAAGTAAATATTTTTTTAAAAAATCAATTACTCATGCAAATATCAAAGCTTTATGCATATATTCATTTGTGTCAGTTTACTGATACATCAATAAAAGGAAATACATTTGTAACAGCCCATAAATACTGTTTAATTATTATTTTAACAAATTCACACAAAAAACTTCCATAAAATATTTAAAGTAACTTTTTTGTTTTTTGTTACATGAAAGAAATCGATAATAAATAATTCAGAGAAAATTATGTTCAATTCCTCATATCCTTTTCATATACATACATTTCTCACTTACAGGTAATTTAAATAATTTCAAATATTATTTTTGATTACTTACAGTATTAGTTTACAAACAAAATTGACATTTCAACAAAACTTTAATAAGGATAAAGCCCATCTATCTTCAGCCAGTGAGTAAAATTTTTTTTTGAAAGAAATGAGTTTAAAAACATTAAAAGTTTCAAATGATACTTTTGAATTTAATTGTTGGCACATCTCTGGGAGACATGATCTTTGTTTGTGGAGGAATTTTTATCTCTTTTTACAGAAATTGCAGATCCACTGCTGCTTTGATCATTTCTAAAAGTGGACACATTCCTAATGGTACTATTGATGGCAATACTTACTTTTTAATTTAAACATAATTCCAGACTTTGTATTCATTGAGTTGATTAAAGTTTGATAAAAATTTGAAATGATAGACAAAAAAAAATGTCCTGCTTATTAATCTTCAACAATTCATACTACAGAGAAATGTTTTACATTCTAGTCATACCCTTCCTGTGATTTTTTGAAACACATTCTAGAAATTACAGCAGTAGAAAGAGGAGGGGGAAGCAAAGGTTTATGAGATAATATTTTTACACTATAGAATTTACCCATTAGTTAGCACTTTTTATTGAATAATCTTTAATATTAAAAGTAATGACAACTATCTAGCAAGTACATTTAAAAACAAATAGGAAATGGGGTTTTGTGCTTGAAGAATATAAACAGAAATAAAGGGAATTTTTCTGGGAAGTAACATTGTGGGGGAACTCGTTTTCCTTTAGGGGGAGGTTCCATTAGCAGTCATAAAACCCAAAGAAAGAATGTGAAACGAGAAACGATTACTTTCTCCTGGCAGATGGAAGCATTTACACTTCACCGCAGGGACTTTTCCACACCTGCAAGATATTAAATACATGGGAAAAAGATTCTCCTATATTATTGATGCTTATAGTAATTAGAACGTGATCTTACTAGATCAGTGGTGCGAAAACTATATTAATTTCCGACCCCCTCACTTAGTGTAAAATTTTGCTGCGACCCCCAGACCACGTTTTT
>BGPR01003064.1:113674-150628 GCA_013235015.1 Araneus ventricosus | reverse complement strand
TCACTGCTTCGTTCCGGTTACGTATTGCTGATACTAATAAAATAAAATTTAGAAAATTAAGAAAATATAAAATAAAAAGAGAGTGAGTCCTACACTAAATACAGAGGGGACAGAAAGTTATAATTTTAGATCTGCAAGAATCTACTTCTTAATGATTTTCTTATCTAAGAGGAATTTTCCATCAGGAAGTATCTAAAATATTTTTCTGTAAGCAATGAGCTGTTGTACATTGATTTGCTGCGAGAACCTTTTTACTGTTTGAAAGATGCAAGAAATTGAGTAGGGCCAATGGACAAGCAGCTATTTCTTCAAAGAATAACTAGTTCATCTAAATAATTTTTAATATTTCTGGTTAAAATTTATTGAAAGTTTTGTAAAGTTACCTATAGTTATTAAAAATCTCAAATCAATCAAGATCCAAAATGATCCAGTCTATACTTCTTTGCAGGCACCTATACTGTACTGTGTTTATTTCAATTTTGAAACCAAAAAATTATTTAATTACTAGAGACTTATACATCTAAGACAGGCTTTTTGGCTCCTGCTTAATATAGATAGAATCGACTGTCATGATTACTAAAAAGTTGTAGGAAAAATCTTGCACATTGGCAGGTGCTTAAATAAAAAGCAGAACATGAGCAACTGATGAAGATCAACTAGAGCACTCTTTCATTTATAGTCTTTTCAATTTTTAGCAATTACTTCTTTGTCTGAGTAAAAATAATGCAAAATCCACTAATAGAAAAAAATGCATTACCAAATTAAAATAAAAAAAATTTGCTAAACTGATTAATTAAAATCTTTAAGTAAAGGGAGCCTTTTCAGTAAGAATGGTAAAGGAAAAAATAGTAAATGAAAAATATATAAATACTCCATTAGTGCATAAGAAATTAAAAAAAGCATATAAAACAGAACTGACGAATAATTAACATCAACTTCCAAATAGCAACAGAATATTACTGAGTTCTGCAGGGGATGAATTAAATAAAGAAAGTAAACAACCAATTCAAAATTCAACAAAAAGATTTGGGAGAAGTGAAAAAATAAATTTATTCTAGTATAACTTCTATTTGATATTAAAGGAGTTAGGCATCAATGAATCAACATAAAATAAAAAAGAAAGGAAACTGTTTTGAAGATCTTATAATTTAGCAAAAAGGTTCAGTATTACCCAACACCAGAGAAAAAAAAGCAAACACAAAATAAAGAGACAAAAAAATGCTGAAAGATTATACTAGAAAAATAAATTAATTCTGGTATTGAATATTAAATCATCACAGAATCAAAACAGTATCCCTTGTGTATGCTAATTTGTAGACATAGACAGACCATCAGAATCTCTTTTGGCACAAAGCTAAGTAGTTACAGCAGGTGACCATACATTGGTTATTATGTAGTGATGCTACTTTTAGAGTTTTAAAAAATCAGTATGTGTAAAGAAATGTTATTTTTACTTTCAGGGTTTTTTTTTTTAAAGACTCACTGTGTGTAAAGAAATGTCATTTTTTATATGAGTTATTTGCTTGCTCTATAACCATTCAGAGACATTGTTTGATATCATTACTGTATGATGTGGAAAGTGAATATTTGTGTGATAAACATGAACTCTGTTGACTGGCTTCAAAGAGACTTTTGCGAATTACATAAGGCAGTTTTTCTTTTTTTGTGTGTGTTCAAGTGTCAATTGAATTCACTTTCTGTGAAAATTAATTAATGGAACTATTAATATGCACTTTAAATGAGGTTTTATGTTTTATTCCTTTTATGATTTTCATGCTTTATGTTCATGTGTCAATTGAATTTGCTTTCTATGTTTTAAGTGAGGATTTAATTAAGTTTCAATTGAATTTGCTTTCTATGTAAATTAACAGTGCAATTAATATGTGTTTTAAATGAGGTTTTTATTTAATGCCAATTGAATTAGATTTCTGTAAAAATTAATGGTACATTCAATATGTACTTTAAATATGGTTTTATGTTTTGTTCTTTCTTTGATTTTCTTGCATTTAAGCGAAGTTTTGCAGGGAATCAGGGTCATCATTGCTAGGACCGAATAATGCAGCTGGGATGTCCTTTTATTTCTGGTTTGATGCACTGCAAAATAGCGAATTTTTAAGAAAAGCGTTAAGATTGGCATGATGCTGTCTTCAGGACCGGACACTTGACCAATCACGGTCAAGCGCCTTGCGTGGGAGTGGCGTAAGTCCCTTCTCTGTATTTAACGGAGTGCGACGTGCGTTCAACTCTCTTGCACTGCCTGCCCGACCCCTGAATGGTGGTTGGCGAAATTGCTGAACGGGATTGCAAGTGAGTAGTTCCACGTTTATCACAGTAATGTTTGATGGAGCAATCCTAAAACATCAGATGGCCTGAGAACTCGGCAACAACCATATGGCCGGAAATTGACAACAGATATATTATGGAGCAATCGTGGTGCATCAGTTTTGCGGTGGAATCGCTAGCAACTAAATAGACTGAAAGTAGACAGCATTTATATTGCGGGACCGTGTGAATTCCAACGCAGGCCCTCTGGCATGTGGTTGCAACTTCCCTTTCATTGACCAACTCGAGAAGTGCTCATGAATTACGATTGCTGAAACCGGCAGACAGATGTTTAGGATATTCACATGCCCCAAGGAAGAGGTAACATAAGGTTCCGTCCTGGACGTTTGACGTCAAATTTCATCTCCTGCGGACTGCTAGCTATGCGCAACTGTATGGACTAGGATGGTGACTGTCCAGAGTTGGGTGTTGGCATGCCCCGTGAATCCGATGCAAATCTACTTTGATGAGGAAGACTCCTGAGCCCTCCCGATGGGCGCAGAAGCTGCAACGATCTGTGAATCCCCTTCCGATGGGTTTAGATCGAGGGATGGAGGTGACAGACATCTAAAGATAAGTGCTTTTTTTTCAAGTTTTGTTATGTTATTTTTTTTATTTCTCGGGTTAAAGGGGTGGATTTCAGACAAAGTTATGTAAAAGGACAAAGATGAATGATATTTTCAGTTATCCAGGATGTGGTGTCTTTTGTAATTGTGGCGTTTTATTCAATGTGTGAAATGTATTTTTTGTGCTAATGTTATTAAGAATTTATATGGGGTATGAGTCGCGAAGAATAATTATAGAGTAAAATGGGGAATCAAATCAATGTTTGGTGAGTAATTTTACTTCAATTCTCTTGGTAAATAGATATGAGTTAATTGTAAATCGAAGTAAAAAAAATAAATAAATAAAACCTAAAAGTAAAAATAACATTTCTTTAGATGTACTGATTTTTTTTAAACTCTAAAGGTAGCATCACTACAATTATTATATAGATAACTTTAAATATGAAAAGGCACCAATTTGCAAATTATAAGACATTAATCAGAGAACAGATGACTCTTTTTTTTGTTCTTAAATTATTAGGCATTTTCTTTGGGACATAGGCATTCAAAATCCTATTTATGGTTCTGATGGGGTGCCAAATAACTAGAGCACAGGGCATTCACATTTGTTAAGTTGGCTCTGGTTTTCACTAATAAAAAAAGTGCAATTATTACACATAGAGGTTTAAGAATATACAAAATAAACTGAAGACAAAAAGTAAGAAATTTAAATCAAGATTTCCACAATAAGTTATGTTACAGGAAGATCAAAAATGCAAAATCTAATAACTAAATACATTTTTGATACTCGAAGTGCATTACAGCATTCAGTTATTTTGGGCAAAAAATATAAATTTCTTTAAATTACTTTTACATCAAGCATTTTCAGAACTTGCTTATAGTTGTGCTGCTTTATTCTTTCTCATTTAAAAACCAATTGTTTTGGAACAAAGTATTTGTAACTAAAATAATATTACCTTTTGCTGAGGTTTAAGACCTGCTGGAGTAAATATTAATATTTTACTGTGATCATATTCTTCCCATCGGTCTTCAGTTGACAAAGAATTAAAGGCATTCATAACAGTCTTTTGCAAACTTTCTATTTCTGATTTGGTGTCTTGAGCTTCTTTTGCTTCTATTGGTAAAAAAACACCATAATTGAAAAGATATACTACAACAAAATAAGTAACCTTAAAATGAACCAAAGAGCTATCTCAGTATAATTATTAGAAAATTTAAATAGATGAAGAATACAGCAAATACTTTATTAAGAAAAAAAAAAGCATAATTTTTTTTACACAAATTAGAAATGAGAGAGAAAATTATTTGAATAAGAAAAAGCATTCTAATTTTAAAAGTAACTAATTTTTTTTTTGTTTGTCAGAAATTTAATGAACATATAATCTATTTTATTATCATTTTTTAATCTCTGAAAATTGAATTGTATAATTATTTTTATAAACAAAAATGAATTAAAACTAAGTATAATGGACAGAAATGTTTCAAATTTTGAAAAAAAATAAAGGGAATGCAATTTTAGAAATTCTTCTGAATAACCAATAAAGCAGAATAATAGAGCAATTTAAAGACAACACATGACATGTTAGTTGAGCTAGAGGAAAACTATTACGAAGGAAATTTATAACATAACTAGAACATTCTTAAGAAATTTAAACACCAGAAACGTACACAGGTAGCAACAGGAAGTGGTATATATTGAATGAATAGTTTAGAATTTTTGTAATCATATTTATAAAAATCTTCCCATTTATTTAAAAAGTTTCATTAGTCAATGAAAAAAATTACTTATGGTATTTATTTTTTAATGCTGTAAAATTGCTTCTATTTTGGGAGATTTTAAAATGTAGAGTACAGGATTTTATTATAGATATTAAGAGCCTAAAAAATGTAAAGAGAGAGGGTATATATATATGAATTGAATATATATTGAATATGTAAAATTAAAGTCTAACTTTTAAATATAAAATATTACACTACAAAGTATGTTTCATATATAAATAAAGAAAATTATTTCCAAAACATTAAAATAAACTTAAAAATACTTGAAATTCACCAATGACTATTGGGTTAACCCATTAATGCCGAGATTACTTAGTTACAAGTTAATTGCGAAGGAAAATTAAAATTCAAAAATTTTTTTTCTTTTATTAGAAAAAATATTAAGAAATCAATAGAAAATCATTTTTTATAACTTTTTATTACATAAATATTAAAGATTTTAAAAATACAGTAAAATATCAAAAAAAAAAAAAAATCACTTTCTAATTTCTACCATTACCTAAAAAATTACAGGAAAAATCGCAAAATGATAACATTTTGACTTCAAAATCAGGCTAACAGGTGTTGTCAGTTGAAAGCTGTTTAGGAATTTGATAATATACCTAGGGTCAGGTGGGGTAAAATGGGTAGAAAATACCCTACTTTTAGCTTTTCACTTAAAAAAGTATTGTTAAAATATCACTTTTTAAAACCATTTTCGTTTTTTTTCTATAGATTACACATCTTAAGAGTAAAATTAAGTAAGTTTCATTAATAACTTGATATATATATGTTTGCTGGGGGATAGTTTTTAACCACATGTTTTGTATACCCATCTTATCCCACCTAGGAAAAAATGGGTATGTAAATCTGATATAGTAGCAAATGTTAATATATATATATATATATTTGTTGCAGTACAATGATATAATAACATTAAAAGTAAGATTTAAAAAATGCTTTGTATTAATTTATTTAAAAAGTCTCAAAATTATACAGTAAACTTGGCAACAAATAAAATAGGTTTTTCACCAACATATGGTTCTGTATGTCTGTTATTCATCAAAAATTTAATGACTTCTGTTATTAAATTGTGGCTCATTCAAAATTTTTATTATTTGATCATCTTTGATATAATCTATGTCATCTACAACCAGAAAAATGAAAGTTGCCCATGTCAAATATTTCAGTTTGTAGGTATCTCCTTCAACAGCCATAATTTTGCCAATGAATTCTAGCTTGCTTTTTTCCCTCAAATATAATGCTTTTACTCAGGCACCTACTGTTAGACTTTGTCTCACAGCTGTATTTTCAGTGATATCATTTCCAGATATTTCTTCTGCAAGGAAATTACATTGCTATTTTTTCTTTCAATTTTTAGCCTTTCTATTACATCTCCACTTGTTAAAATTTCATCAGCACTTGTCTGCACACATTTGGATTTTTGCTTTGAATTATTTATGTACGCATAGTGAAATTTGAAGCTTTTGGCGATACTGCTGTCAATTTTGCGCATTTCAAATTTTCGTATGTTGAAGTAATTGTGCTGTGTAATCTACACTTTTGAGGTGGAGACAAAGATAGGTTATGAGAACTTGAAGGCATATCGAGAAAACAGGAACATCTGGTTGCACACTTTTGGCATCTGCCAAAGAAAATGTTTTGTGTGGAATTGCTTTTCGGTTTATAACTATACACTTTAGATTCCTCTGAAAACTACAACTTGCCATAAATTTTAAAGATTAAACAATTATGCACTCTTCTTCATCAGCAGGATTTTTTTTAAAGTAGTTATGTGATATTTATGTTTCATTAGTTTTCAATTTATCATAAATGAATTATTTATTTAAAGAAAAAAATCATGCTATATCTCTCCTACACAAGATGCAGAATGTTAAGTCTAACCATATACTCATTACACACCATTTTCTAAATGTGAAATTAGAAAAAAAACAGAAAAAATCCCCCCCCCCCTTAGCTGCTAGTTGAAGCAGCAGCAGAAATGTCCAAAAAAAGATATTATGCCACTATAATAAGAATTCCTCAAAAATCTGGTCCTGTAAAAGTTAGAACACATAACAAAACTTGTCCACTTCAGTTTAATGTGTTACCACTCACTTATAAATAAACCGTGAAAAAAATATCTGTTGAGGAATGGAAGTCAGAACAGCTAACTATAATATGCAACTCAAAAACAACAAATATAATTAAAAGTCTGTTGTTTTTATAAGCCATATATTTTGACTACCAACTTCACCCCATCTGACCCTATCGACTTCAAAGATAAATAAAAAAGAGACAATGGAATGCATTTGGTTTAGCCACGGAAGTAAAATGTAACTGCTCTATAAATAGGATGCTGGGTATTAATGGGTTAAATAACTGTACATATAACAATACAACAATGATTTAAAAATGAAATAGAATGTGTTGAAAACATGCTAGTTGAAATGCGCATTATACAGCACTTATATTTTCAATAGGCACATTTTCAAAATTGTAAATAAAATATTCAAGTTTTAAAACAGTAAATATAACTTTTTAAAAATATTCATTTTCTTGTAAAATTTGTGTTTTGTAAGTAAATCAAAAACTCAAATGTGGCAAAAAATACTAACAATACAGAAATACTTTCATAATGCCTTATTCTTATATACAAAATACAAGAAAAGATCATACCACTAATTTCTGTTTGTTCCCAGGAAAGATCATCTTCATTAGTTGCACCTACATATGAGGTTGATGGAGCAGAATCTTGGAGGCTGGAAGAAGAGAAACCATTCATCATTTCATTTCTAGAAGAGTTTTCTATCTTGAGTTTTTTGGGAGTATTATGTGGAGAAGTTTTTGAGAGATGCTTGTGTTTATTTCTACCAGTGTCTTCTGAATCTAAAAACTCCAAAGTGAATTTTAAGTCATTTTCAAGTAGATTGACACTTGTTCCATCAGAAATTTCTGCTTCAGTTTCGCATACCAATAACTTATTTTCCACTTCTGAAGGATTTGGTCCCAACTGATGAATCACAGCTTTTCTTTTAGCATAATCAGCAGTAATTTTGACTATAATAAAAAATAAAGAGTGTATTTATTAGAAAGGGGAAAACAAAATGAATATATTTCTACTGAATGTAAACATTTCCATTTCAACTGTGAGAAAAAAAAAAAGATATATAATTTTAATCACTCATGATCTTATTAAACATCATAATTCCCCTTGTTTTTTTTAAGAATTACAAGCAATCACATTTAAATAAACATATTTTTTAAAAAGAATTAGAAGAAATCTAACCCAAAAAATAATTTTAAGGTTCAATTTAACCTCATCAAAATATGATGGGTTTCAATTTAGAATAATGTATTACTAAAATGCAATGCAATTTATGCAATACTGTGCCACTGATTCCTTAAAAATACCTCGTTATATGATTACAAAATCCATTAAGAGTTAAAAAAATTATGTGCTTATATGAAAAGAAAAATAACAATACAATTAAAAGAAATGAGTGTTTTAGAATCAATAATATTTCAACAATATTCCAATAAGACCCCGTTTCAAAATTCATAGTAAAGAACAATAGAATGACAAAGAAAACTAAAAGATGTAACCTTGATTTTTAGAGCACCTCCTCTCTCTTATTCTAGTTTGAGGGCCACGACCAACTATTACTGGGACTTGATCTGGAAGCAGAACATCCCGAAATTTATAATTTCTACTTCGTAATATGCACTGTTTTACCATCTCGGATTTTACAGAGATGACAAAAAGTCACTTAATGGAAGTTTATAAAACGTTCGACCTTAACTCATGCAAATATACTATTTCTTATACCAGATTGACTTGTTTACAAACTCAAAACTTGCCACAAGCGGCAGAAATTTTCCAGGTGTTGCCATTCCTAAACAAAGAGACTAAGTTTCGGTTTATTCAACTAGATACGCGCTGCCAAGAACTTAATGTTAATTTTTATAATTTAAGACGAAGTCACTAATTTTTCTCATTTATTTAAAACTATCTATAGGTATATTTAAAATAATCAATAAGTATATATATATATATATATCGCTAACGTACGAAGCACAGGAAAGAGGTTAATTTCTCTTTTGCCGATGGCAACGATCGGTTTGTTTACTTAATCATCCATGTTAGTCATAACTTTACATTCATAGTCTGCAAGTATATTCGTTCTGGTGTAAAACAACTTTTTCTCGAAAACAAATTGTGTTTAACGGTCTATTCTGGTACCCCTGGTTGGGTTGAGAGACGTCACTTTCCCCGTTGTTAACGTGCGGAAAAAGTGACGTCTCCCAACTAAACCGAGGGTACCAGAATAGACCCGTAAGACAAAGAGTTCACAATATTTCTTACAATATGAACGAGTTTTCTGATTTGTTTATTTTGGTTTCACAGAACTTCCGTGGTGAGGGTTCACCTCCGTTTTCCAGTAGCCCTCAAATTTAAGCGATCGCCAAATTCAATTGGATTCCATATCAATCGCCAAGTTCGAGTCGGTTCTTTCTTGAATACACAAATCTCGAAAAAAGAGCGATAACCTTTCCTTCTTATTTTAAGTAAACATTGAGAGCTACAACAATAGAAACATGAAATTTAAAATTTTCAAATTATCTTTAAGCCATAACATAAGAAAATTCCACTTTAATCATTAATTAATCTTCACCCAGATAGCAATTTTAGTTTGCAGCAAGCTTGCCACAAATTTGTCATGACAAGAGTGCAAGTTTGCCACAAATTTGTCATGACAAGAGTGCAAGCTTGCAGTAAGCTTGCAGCAAGTTAACGAAAGCTCCGAAGTCACCATGAAACGAACTTGCAGCAAACTTGCCGTGCAAACTTATTGCAAATTAAAGCAAAAACAGAGTACGAAACACAACCCAGGATAGAACTCGCGACCTCCCGCTTCCGAAGCGGAGACGCTAACCGTTGAGCCAGTCGAACTCTGAGAGGTGAAGATAGATTTCGCTAATACATCGTTCGATTCGATCCGTACACGATTTATTTTTAACTATTTTCTGGATTTCATTAATTTTTTGAGTTGAGAATATGATTTGAAGTCAAAGAGAGAGCGATTTTTGCTAATAACTACGTTTTGCTAGAAAAATAAATTATGAAATTAGAGTTCAAAAGTAATTACTTTAAAATGGGACAAAATGTCTAGTTATTATTGTTCAACAAACACTGACTGTTTTTTAGATTTAATTTTGTTTATAAACGTTAAAATTTCAACATTAAGAAAAAGGCGATATAGTTTTCTTTAAAGTGAGAGTGATATATTTAGTAAAAAGATGGAAAATGTTTCAAAAATTTTTTTTATAAAAAAGTTATCTTTTTCACAAATTATCATTGATTTATTGAATTAATAAAAAAGAATTACGGTCTAGGAGATGCTATTAAAAATCGGATGTTTTTTAAAACAGAGACAAAGATAATTATCTCTTAATGTGCTATCTTTGCAGGAAGCTTATTTTGCGAAATTGCAGCAAGTTTGATTTGCAAAGAGGTGGCGCTATTTGTCACATCGAACTTGCTACAAGTTCGATTCAAGTTTGACGCGTCAAATTTTGCCATGACAAGTCAAAATCAAACTTGCTGCAAACTTACGTGCTATCTGGGCAGATATAGTGTTGAAATTTTGAAGGTTTCCATTGACTTAACATTATCACCAGAAGTTGATGGGTACAGCGGAAGTCCTACTTTTCCGCAAATAAAGAAAACAGAAAACTCGTCCATAACAAAACTTTGGATGAAATTATTCAAAAGAGATCCGTTAGAAATGAAGCAGACAGGTTTGGGTGAACCTGAGAACGCTGAGGTAAACGTCAAAATAGTTGAAGTCAGCGAAAGAAAAATCATTTTAATTCTCACATTGTGCGAATTCGTGGTGGCATATCGTCCGTCTTTGAGTGGAAAATCGTCATCAACTTACTATTGTGAACATTGAATATTGGGTACTTTTCCGTCATACATACACCACTTGGAGAATTTTTTTTAGCGCTGAGTCGCAATCTTGGCTCAACTTCTTTCTTAACAATAGTTAATGCTCTATTTGCTTCAATTTGGTCGAAAATGCATGGTATGCGTATAACGGAATGCAGATGGTCTGCTTGGGATAAGATAGTTTAAAATAATTGGCAAAACCAGAGGACCAATTCTCCAGTCACAACCACTGGACCGATTTCAACAATTTCTTCTCATATGGGAACTTATGAGGCCTAGATATGTTATCAACGGTCGCCTGCACTCCATTTTCGAGAGATATCGAAAGAAACTATTCCACAGTACATTCTCTATGGGGGAAAACATGAGAGAGTTCTCCAGCCCCAACCACTGGACAGATTTCAACAGTTTTTATTTCATATGAAAACTTCCTTATTAGTGCAAAATGCTCTACAATAAACATACGATATTTTTGTTGTGTAACATTCAAAATATTGTAGAAACATCGTGGAGATGTCGTAAAATATCTTGTGCTAATAGGGTTATGTATAGCCCCTAGATATGTCAACAATGGTCGCCTGCAACCCACCACCTTCCATTTTCGAGATGTATCGCAAAGTAATATTTTGGCAGAGTCCCTCAGCCTCTCTAACCGTCAATTTATTTCTGTAAGTTGCAAGTATCGCTTCAAGCTATTAATGTTACGAGCGAACAGTTGGTCGCCGAAGGTGGTTAGTTGCATCGTAATTCAACCATTTTTTAGCGTTCACTTATTTGATGCTTTTTACAATGCGGACCTTGGTTACTTGGACCTTCTAAATACATTATTTATTTCTACTTCTAGTTGATATTACACAAAGCGAATAGGTCATAATATAAATTGCATGTTAGTTAGTTATTATAAAATTTCCTTTTCTATATTTATGGTTTAACAAATTGATGGCAGACAAAAATAAAGAAAAATTTCGATGTTGATGTTATTTCCAAGGCTATTTGAGGTTTAATTATGAATCATTTCTAATTTGACAAGGGAAATAATAATTTCTTTTTATGCTTGTATCAAATTAATAAAAGATTCAAAATCTACCCTACCTTCACCTGGACTCGAATTTTCAATGCCCGGTTTAGGAGGCCGATGCCCTACATTTTAGTTATGCTGCCCTCGGTTCAAAAATATATTTAGTAATGTCATAATTTTTCCATTATGAACATAAATGCCTAATCAGTGCTTTCGAACATAATATTTAGAAATTTGAAAAAAAAAAAAAAATGCAATTTTTAATGAATCGTAACATTTTAACTGTAAACTGAGTTGAATTTACAGATGTAGTGAAACACTATTTAGTTTATATTTCTTAAAATTAATTACTTATTTTTAAAAAAAAAAATTCTTCTTTTTTTTTAAATTTAAAAAAATAGTCACGAAAGATGCATTTCCATATTAATTTGATGAAAATCAGTCTAATTTTGAAGAGTTTGATCATTTAAGTAGTATCATTAATAGGAACAGCTTTGATATAGACATCATTGGCGATATTTTGTTATTTGAGGACTTTTTAATTGCGTAAACAAACATGGCGTCGGTTGTGTTGCCTATACAAACATGGTGACTTTTTTTCATAGCCAAACATCATGGTCTACGCCAAATAACGAAATATCGCCAGCGATGGCGTATATCAAAGCTGTGTGCCCATTAATACAATATGTAACAAAATGAATTATGTAAAAGCGTATTATCAAAAGTTTTAATGTTCATGAAAAAGAGATCAGACAACGGATTCTTACAATTATCACTTTCATTTTTTTTTGTGTGTGCGTAAAACAGAATAAAATTTACGGACTTATTTACAGTAAAATAAAGTTGTTCCGACAACTAATATTAGTTATAAAAGTTAGATTGGTATTTGTTAGTACAAATATATTTGAAGAAAAGTTGTAAATTCAATTGAATATTCAAAAAACAGCTCTGGTGTTTCGTTGAAGTTTAAAGAGTGGGGTGCAGATCCAGGTGCGGATTTCGTCATCTGATCGCAGTTCAAAATTACCTAGTCTGTCTCAAAAAAATCTGATCAAAATTCACAGTTTGTGTCATTATAAAACTGGACTTTAACCCTTTGCGGCGCGAGGTATTAAATTTTTTGAAATATGATGAAAAAACATCATGAATGGGTTTAATTTATTGTCTAGACACAGAATCTACAAAAAACCCCTTTACTTCATTTTAAGGGGGGCGCCCCCTTTTGGGGTCACCCCCTGATATGAGAACCCCCTTAGAAACAGCCACCTTGATACACTCAAAAAATATTGTTGAATCTTACAGAAAATCATAAAAATTCCTCCTCTTAAAAAATTTTCCAATATTGTTGTACAAGAATATTGGAGGAAACTTTTCGAGTTAATTTGTAAAATTGTAAACGTCCAGAAATGAAAAAATTTCTTATCTCTGAGTTAAGGAATTTTTCCAAACTTTATCTCAAATAATTCCTATTCCGAAACGAAATTTCATAAGGCTGCTATATACATTCTAGAAGGAGTACTACTAGCCCTATCCTAAACCTATAATTTTTCATTTATAGTTGAATTTAACGGTTGAGAAGCGAGTGAAATTAGGTGTGCCATCAGCTGGCACACTGCGCTGCAAAGGGTTAATCTAACTAAGCTAACTAAACTAAACTCAAGAAGCAGAACAGTCTGTTCTTAATTGAATTGAGTTGAAGGTATTCATTTCAAATATCTCAATAACGATCTCCTCCGAAATTTAAATTCTACACACATTTAAAGAAAAATTCGCTTTTAAAGTTTTTGTACCGTATGAATGCTGGGAGATTTATTTACATTTTCTGACTATAATATATTTTCTCTTTAGAAAGCTGTGTCAAAAATTTTCTTAAAATTTTTAAATGAACAAAATGTTATTTCCTATAAAAGTAGGAAGCGAATTTTGTTAATGTGATAAAATATTATTCAAAATTCAATAGTAAATAAAATGAAAATTTTTAAAAACTTACTTTCTTGGGAAACGGAAATAAAGTGAAAGTTGCAGTGTCTGAAATGTTTGCGAGACGGCTTCATTTCGCTCGCGATTTAATTTTGATTTCTTCTCTGGATATCTTCAAATTTATTGAAAACAACATTGAAATTTGTATTCCTCGCGTATTTTTATGATTAGTTAAAGAACTTCACCATAATAAATTATCAATTTTCAAAAATTCATCGCTTGGATTTTGTAAATAAAATTCTAAAAATATTATTTGAAAAATCTATTACCATAATATATTCCACATTAATGGAGAAAAATAAAAGATTTGCAATGTTTCAAACTTCGCATGCATCTTTCTTGGTAAACCAAACAGAGACATAAACTTCAACAATAATTTATAGAGCTTTTATATGCCATGAAAACGAATTTGTCTGGTCAACAGTTAACCGGTAGTGAAACTTTTTGCGACATTCTAAATAGCTGACATTTTTATCAAGCATTTATTTACATTTATTGCACCAGCCGCTTTCGGCGATCAGCTGGTTCTTCCATCATTTAAATACTGTTAATTTGGTTATGCAACTTATTTAATTTTTGGTAAGCTGAAAGTATTAATTGCTTTAAAAAATCAAGATATGAATGGGAAAATATAAAAGAAAACAATGTACGGAAAAGTTATTAATATTTGATCTAAAGTTTGATACAGAAACGGAATGAAAATGCTCTGAATGTTTTGCATCCTTTGAAGTTAATGATTCAGGTCATGCATAATTAATTTTTTATTTACTTTGGGTATGCAAAATTCTAATTTAAATGAGAACAATTGTGCATTGTTTAGCTAATTATAAAATACATATTTAATCTAATTATAACACATAAACAAATAACAAATTAATTGTTTTATTTACAGTTGATGGATTGCAGTTACATTATTTTAAAGGCAATTTTTCTTATTTTGTTTTCACCGTAAAAATGAGCAAAATTACCGTTTTCTTAAAAAAGAAAATGCACATCTAAGTATATTTAGAAAATGTGAAAGTCATGGCAATTATCTGAATGAGTCATCCCCATTCAAAATACATTACATGTCAAATATAATCCTGAATCATAAATTATCATTTTTTCATAGTAACACGCGCAGGAACAAAAATGACGGGAGGCTGTCTTTTCAAACAGCCGCTGATGTTAAAGGCGTAGGACTACTTTACTCGCGTGACTCTTTTCCGATTTTCAAATTTTTTTTTTGTAATTTCTGTTGTTACCTTTTATCTCTAAAACAAGACATTAGTTATGTTTTTAATATGTAGCTACAGAGATATAGAGGTTCTCCCATACCAAGTTTTGTGACGTTTTGGAGTGTGAATGAATTTCCTTCCTGAGACTTCAATGGGAGGAACGCAGTCCTAAGTTAAAAGCTGTGCTGTCTGCGTCATACTAGCTACAACTCAACTCCTCTTGGATAATTTAATTTGGATTTACTGTTCTTTCGTTTGATGTAAATATAGGGTTTTAAAATTTCTGTAAATAACAACAATTAATAACTTTTATCATATAAAGTCCATAGCATTTATTGAACCTTTTAACATGTGCCAACTATAAATTGGATTTTTTAAAGAATTCTTTTTCAATGAAAGTATCCATAACTTTAGAAATATGATACCCTTTAAATAATTCATGTGCATATAAAATACCTCATACTTTAAACTATGTTTAAAACCACACATGTACACGCACACGTACACACAGAGAGAAAGAAAGAAAAGATCATTAAAATTATTCTTAAGAGCTCATATATTTTCTAAATTTCATCGTTGAAGAAATATTTAGTCCTTTCTTTTTCCTTCAGCTTAAACAACTTTTTCAGGAAAGTGAAGGCCCGCATTACTCTTTTCACTCAAGAGATAAATAATTTATTTCTTTTAATCAGTTTAGAGGAATTTTGTGAGTTTTTTATGAGTTGTTTAATCATCTTTTCTTTCTTAGTTTATCGGTTGTTTTCAGTGCATTTGTGAGCATTGAGTCATGATAACAAATCTAATGATAAGTTTGATTTCAAATCATTCATCATTGAAATCTAGAATTCTGTACACATGCACTGCCAAGGTACGCCAAGTCAACCCATTGAAAAAAAAAATGTTGACTTTGGCGACGGGTAGTATTGGCAAAGCTTGTGTACAGGACTCTAGGTTTCAATCTCTTTCTGACATGAAAATGTCCATTCGCTCGTTTCTGGTGTGTTAGACGTTTAAACCGTGTTCTTTTAGTTGCCTTGCAATTGTTTCGTTCATTGTCTTCATGAACGTCCCTAACGGAGTCAAGTAACTGTGTCATATAGCATCTAATTGCACGTTGTCAGCGCTAACTTTACTGTCTTATTCTCATGCACGATGTACATTTAGTTTCAACATTAAAATGACTAACTAATGTCTCGGAAGTGTAATAGCTTTTTTTTATTTATAGGTGGAATATTTTTGCAGCTGACGCAAGATTATATTGTAAGCTGCAAATAGAATATGCCTTTTATTATATCAGAAGATGCCTTTATTAGATTTGGACGTTTCTTCATCTTTTTTTTGAAAAAAAAACTCGTGTTTGTGTGACAATTAGCGAAGAAACACTGAAGATCTACACTCCCGTCCCAAAAATTTAGATACAAACGTTAATTGTCAAATATAAAATAGTTAGGTATAAAATGAATATAATATGTTCTGTGTGTGATTATAAACGCTATAGGAAATATATTTAAGGGTTAATTTATTGGAAAATTAAAAAAAATTTAATTATTTTAATAAATCACAAAATAGGGTGTCTCATAATTACAGACACTAAAATGTTTTATGGATAAATTTTAAAGTTTAACAACCCACTTAAAAATGCTCATACTTAATACTGTTACCGTTAATTTTTGTCACTTCAAATACCCTATATTACTTTGAAATTTCTATGCTTTGCATGAATTATGGGGTCAGTTCATGGCATGCCTGCTCAATGTAGTGTTATACGCTGCTTCCTCGAAAATTATTGGCTTCCATATTTATACATATTTCTTGCTAGCTTTCCCCTCATATTCTCTGTAGGATCATGGTCTGGACTAAGTGCAGGACAGATCATAACATTGATAATATTCTGGTGAAATCCCATTCTTGTCGAGCTTGAAGTATGAATCAGTGCTCCGTCTAGTTGAAAAACATAATCAAGTCCTCTCAGCGTCCTGTAGTGGAGTCAAATGATCTCTCATATTTACTGATAGTTCTTAGAGTTCAATTTTTTACTGCAAAAGACGGAGAACCTGTAGCCATTAAATTCAAAGCAACTCTAACTTATTATTAATCCTCCAACTTGTTGCATGAAAGAAAAAACGTTTTGGTTCGGTTCTTAAATTATCCCAGTAAAATTTATATCCATTGGATCCATAAAAATTCTACTTTTTCTCATCACTAAATATTGTTAAAAGGTATTTATCATCATGAAACACCATTTTCTTTGCCCAGTCATGTCAAGCTGTTTTATTATGTCTTTTCAAATTTAGTCTTTTCAAAATTCTTGTCTCAAAAGTCTCTTCTTTGTTGAAAATTGTTCTTTTAGAATCTTTTATTCATCTGTGAATCGGTGTTTTTGGATAGCCCAATTTTTTAATATAGTTGGTCACAATGTTATGTTTTTCCTGGATACCATACTTAATGCTTACAGAGTTCTTTTGTAAATCAGATATCTTATTACACCTTTTTGAAAAATTCTATAAATACTCTCCGAAGTTGTCTCTTAAAATCTTTTTAACTTCTAAATCCAAAATTTTTAAATCCTCTTCCTTTTAAATCTCTTTATTACTCGGCATCTCCATGAAATTAAAAAAAAACACCAAGTAGCAATTCTAAAACAAGCTAAATAATGGTTTTAAAGCTGTAAAAGTGATAAAAATCTTACAATACTTCATTTAGAAGAAACTATTACTTGATATCCATCAGTGGAAATTAATGATTTTGAAGAGTAGATAATAATTATAAATATTGTTTCGATTTATAAATCAGGCGATGTCTATAAGAATGGGACAGCCTTTTTTTCAATTTCCTTAATTTTTACACTAATTTTAATTATTGGCTTATGCTTTTTACTATAAATTTCAATAAATCGGTGAATTCAAACCAACTGAATCATTTCTAGAAATATATGAAACGCACTTTAGCTAGGATCGCATTTTTGATCTGTGTCTATATTTTCGGAACAGGATGTAGTATATTATAACAATCAAACTTCCTTATGCAAATTATTTCTAATCATTTTAGTACAACCCTTAAACATTACTGTTTAGCTTTTCGTTATATTGATTAATAACAAATAGGTAAGTCGATTGATAATACATGTCAACTCAAAGAGTTTTTTGCAATCTTTTAGTATTCCCTCTACTAATCATCCGTTGATACAAAAAAATGGAAATTTCCTATCGCCACTCGCGTTCGAAGGATTTTCTATTTTCTTGGATTCCTCGCGTTTTGTAATTGCAGGGAATGAATAAGCAGACACAGCTGCAAAGTCGGTCAATTAATTTTTATCTCAACCCAGTTATTACGTTGATATGTGAACAGTCATTAGTCATTAGTATTCCCGTCAATGCAAGAACAGTGGGGCACGGAGATAAACAGTGAGCTGCATTCTACTAAACCGGTATTGTCCCAGTCGGATTTTAAACAAGACGAGAGTTGTGACGTAACTTAAGGACCGCATATTGGTCACACTCGTCTTACGCATAATATTTACTCATTACTGAACCTTCTCTAGTCGCAATCACTGTGTGAATTTATTGACCGTTCATCAAATTTTTAAATCTCTTACGAGTTTTACTAGCCGTCGACTGAAAAATTTTCATTTTAGAAATTTTTTAGAAAAGCCCCATCTTAATTTTTCTCTGCTTCTTAAGACGTTGGCTTCATAAACGACATTTAACTTTTATTATTTTGGCACAGCCCTTTTTTTAACGTAGGACTGCGTTCCTCTCATTGGGGTCTCAGGAAGGAAATTGATTCACACGTCAAAACGCCACAAAACTTAGTATAGGAGATCCTCTATATCTAGAAAACTACATATGTTAAAAACATAACTAATGTCTTATTTTAGAGATAGAGGGTAACAACAGAAGTTACAAAAAAAAAAAAACACTTACTTAAACTAAAAAACTTACGAGAAACTTCGAGGAACAAAAGAGTCACGCGAGTAAAGCAATCCTACGCATTTAACATCAGTGGCTGTTTGAAAAGACAGCCTCCCGTCAATTTTTTTACTTTCCCGTACACGAAATATACAAAAAAGAGAAAGTATTGTAACTGTCAATAGATTCGACCTCGAGATTCTGAGGAATCTCCACGTTTGAGACTTTCCTAAGACCGAAAAAGCAGTTTTGGAATTATGTCTTCCTGTTTATCTTTGAGCATGATAGATAAAAAATGCAACGAGTTGAACGGATGATACTTGGTATGTGGTTTTCACACTAAAATTTTGGATATCTGGCAAATTTCGGACGGAATCTGTACTCGGGATGTCTGTCTGCAGGTCTATATGATCATGATAATTCAACAACGCAATGAACTAGACAGATGAAATTTATCATTTTGTTTTATTACCTCAATTGCAGATCTATATCAAATGTTGGATGAAATATTCAAAAGTTTGAATATCTGTTTGCTTGTCTATCCGTGTTCATGCGAACAAGATAACTAAAAAACGCAACAAGCAAGATAAATTAAATTTGTTATATGATCTCGACACAAAACTGAAAATGTAAATCAAATTTTGAACCCGATCGGTTAACGGAGAGGCCCCAAATGCTCGATTCTCTTCACTACATTATAAAGCTGAACACAAAACGCGCTATACTGTGTAAGTAAGTATACGAGCAAGTTGTGGGATTTATGTAAGTAAACTAATCACACTAGTTTACTTATTGAATATTTTCAGTTTTATACTATCATTTAATTACACTGATAACGTTTGTTTTTTAACCAAAGTTTCATCACAGGTACTCTGTTTAAGGAACTTGCACCAGACATTCCAATCCAAATCTTTTTTGTACTAAATGTCTGTGATCCAAGCAGATGAGCAATACAATTGTAAACGAAGCTGTCATTCTTATAAATGTACACAGTTGGTATTGAATATTTTTATTCACAAAAAATGGTAAAGTTACAGAAAACCATACCCACAGTAAGAATGTACATTTTTTGTATAAAAAGAGTATTCTTTCCTTATAAAAATGATGAAAGAAACACAATAATGTGTGAAATAAATACAGTTAGTGATAAACGGTCTTTAGTACAGCATTTTCGTCACACGTCGAAGATTTCCATTACAATCTTCGCATGATCTTTCACGAATAGTCAGTCTCCCCTGCAATTGTACTCTTCAGATCTCTGAAGATCTATTTAGACTTAGAGATTCTGAACAATTTTGTTTAGAAGTCTTGAAGTTGCGGATTATTCCAGAACTGTCGCAGGCATTCTGGATTTCTGATGTTATTCACTTCGGGGATAACATTAGTATTGACGATCTTCTTCACTACACTTTCCATTCTCTTTCCATTCAGATTGTACTAAAAAGAAATTTAAATTAAAATGCCATCATTAATTTCAATACAACGCTAATAAATTTAATAAAACCAGTTTTTAAAACACACTTTTATTAGAGAACTAAAAAGCAGACATTTTTATTTTAATTGCTTTCCACTTTTTAGCCTTTAATTTATAATTTATTATTAAAAATATTATGAAATCTTGAAATCAATATTTTTCACATATTCTTCAAAATGTGCTAAATCAATTTTTTTCTGAATTTCAGAGTAATGCGAAACCATTTTTATGCGATATTTTTTTATGAATGAAGGGCCATTAAGAACCCATGAAATTGTTTCTAAGCATTAATTAAACAAGAAGTTCAATGATTAAAAAAATCGTTCCCATTTTCAAATTTATTTTCCAAATATGGTAGTCACCAATCTAACAGTAACTACTTGGGGACTAAAACTTTTTCATGCGACAATGATTTAGAGATAAATTTCAGTTCTTCTGTGCACTGCTGTTTTGTTTTAAACAAAGGATGAGCAATTCTCCCTCAGCTACTTTTAAAACTGGGAGTTTAACTTTAAAATCATTCTAGCATAAGATATTGTTATGTAACATTGCCAATAATATTTGAAGTATTTTGAAAGTATGTGTATAAGGTGACCAACCGTCCTCCTTTAGGGAGGACAGTCCTTCTTTCGTAAGTTCTGTCCTTCCTCGTTAAATGCTCTCCTACATGTCCTCCTTTTCGATATTTGAAGACTGATCTGTGAATTTCCGTATTCGATCGATGTCTGAGCCGATCCGGTGTACTCATTTTGTACTCATAGGTATCCGCATACGTTGGAGACCATTTTCAGAAATATTATTAAATAAATATTGCAATCACATTTTATAATCATAATTGCATAGAAACTTCCTTTTAAGCAAGAGAAACTTTTTCAATTATCACAGATTTTTTAAAAGTGAAATTTAACAAAAATTTACAAAATCGCGTGACACGTTAAAAACAATTATATTGATAAAATTTCAAATAAATTATGTTGGAATACTTCAAACACGTTTTTCTAGAGAATGTACTAGAATCTAATGAAAATTTTAAAAAATAAATTTTTTATAGGTTTTTGAAGTGAATAATACAGAATTTTCCTAATATTTGCACAGCTATCAACACAATAGCAGGCTATAAAATTCAAAATTATGATGAATTTGGGATTATTCCAGTAAATATTCTAGATAATGACATATAAAATCTGCGTACCAAGTTTAAAAGTTTCTCACACAAAGTGTTTGAAAAATCTTGTCACAGGTATGGGAATTTTATGAAATTTTCGGTTTTGAGAAAAACACGTTTCAAGTACAAAAACACATTTTTTAATATAAATTTATGAAGTAATTTGCTTAAAATTCTCCACATTTATACATTACACCCTCTTTCTTCACATCCTGGGTGATTTTACTCTTTTTAGCCCATTTAAAAAAATTTTTCTTTTTACCCGAGCAACTTTGTTACAGATAAGCGAGTGCCAATTGTCAATGCCCGTCGGGCTCTGTAAATGCATTGGTTGAAATTTATTAGAGAAAACATGAAAAAAGTTGCAAATACAGAGCTTGGCATTGCATCTAAGTTATTTGTATTGCTTCTTATGGCTATTATATAATAATTTTGAAGTTTATCAATAAAATTGTCTGTCAGCTTTCTCTTCCCTCCCAGACCTTTGTGTTTATTTTTTTAATTTTCTGAATCTAGATCTAACTCTCTTCTGGAAACAAAATTAAAAAGACATAAATAATTGTAAGAGACAATAAATTAAAGAGAATATTAATTATATGGTTAAAAGCTCTGAAAATTGTTCCCCAATCGTTCTATTTCCTTTTCCGTTTTCAGCTCTCGAGGCTTCCAAAAAAGGCTCTAGTTTTCTTCCTGGGTGTCGTAGAAATAAAATAAAAACAGTTCTGAAAACAACAAGTATAAGCTTTCAGATGAAATAACAATTTTTTTCGTGATTTTTGAATTTCGGTCAAAAATCGATTTCCAACGCAGGCGGATTTAAATAAAAATTCATAGGCACGTAAACATAATTACAATATAAAATGTTGCAAATATTTTTATTATGCATTTATCATATTATGCTGTATTCTGTATTACTGTTGCAATGAATAAAATGTTTCCTTTATCTACAATATTGTTTTCTTCAATTTATTTGTGTCCTCCTTTTTTTATTGTAAAATAGTTGGTCACCTTTATATATATCATTTAAAGTGTAAGTCTTTCCGATAGAGTGATTTTACTGATTAAATTGTTTGTCAAGATGTAACATTCAAATATCATCTACAATTGTATATTTAGTTTATTCCTCTTTGATTTATACTCAAATTTCGATCTCGGAAAAAAAATATTGAATTTTACTTATTACGATTCACAGGATTTATACACTACATGCATATAAAAACTAGAAATTTCTCAATACAAATAAATTGCTAATTAATACATAAATAAATTTTTGTGCAGAATTTTTTTAAAGAAAGAGATAAAACAATTGTACAATGGTATGTGGATGTATTTTTCTTTTGAAATGAATTAACTTTATGTCATTCTTACCGGGATATCATTGACTTGCAAGATAACCTTTGGGATGTAGAAGATGGTGAGTTCTTTGAGGATCTTCTCTTCGATCTTGAAGATCATGTCCTTGTCGAGGACATGTCCATTCTTCATCTTGACGAAAAGGACGGCTCGCCCGTCTCCGCTGCCGTTGCTTTGGGCCACGCAAATGCTGTCAGCGATTTCTTCAATATCATGAACTGAAAACAGAGTGATGTACTGAATTTTGAATTCTGGTATTTAAAGGAATGTGGAAAAAATTTCAAATATAGGGTTATTCACTAGAAAAGACTAAGTTGAAATGAACTAGTTGAAAAAAGAGCTTCATGAAATTTCTTAGTTCCGAAGTAGAATAAAAGCTGCATAAAATCTATACGCAAAACTACAGCAATTTATTTGTGCTACGTCAAATATTTTTCTCATAGAATATGTTTTTGTAGATATCTGATAAATATTGTAAGATGGATAAATGGAATAATGAGAATGATCGGATGAAATGCATTAACGATTTTCTGTAATGCTATTCAAGGAATTAAATGTTTGATAGGCTAAGAGAAGCATTCATATTAAACACAAATTAAAACAAAATGATGAAAACATTCGCGATTTTGTTATTTTAAAATTAAATATTATTAATTTTCTTTATTATTTTATTTTTAATTGTATATTAATAACTTAACTTATTTGCCCGAGCGTCACATGAGATCGAATAATCGCATTTTAACATTTATATTAAAATTACAGGAATTAATGAACATCTCAAGTGTTTTAGGAAATGTTAATGAAATCAAAATTTCAGCGCATTTTCAAAATAGAAGATGTCATCTTATTAAATATCAGAGAAAGCAAAGAAATTAAAATTTTAAGTGTCTTTACAATGCTTCTATATGCTCTTTAACAAAGTATGAAATGGTATAAAGATATAAAAATACTTACTAGCCCAATAAATTTCTTCTGACACAAATCTTTCACCGTGCTGTTTGATTGTGTTATCACTGTGAATAGAAAAATCAATTAATTTAAATACAATGATCAATTTCGCTAATACAAACTCAAAAATGACATGGATTGTCATGCAATAGGGAAATGCCTAAATGAAGAATTAAACATGAAAAAAAATTAAAGATTAGAAAAAATAAGCTAATAAATCTTTCTAATTTAAAAATGGAAGCAAATAATAGCTGTTGGTAACACAATATACCAAGGCTTTAAAATATATAGACTAAAAGTTTATATTTTAAAACAAATGATTAACTTCGGCAAAAGCGTATATTTTCTACCATAAATAATTTTTTGTTATTTATAATTATTAACTCTGGTTGTCCATTTTTGCTGTTCATAGCTCTAACAATATGCACATTCATAATAAATTGATGGCAGAAATATTCTATCTCAAATCCATTGTGAAAAGCCATCACTTAAGTCATCACGTTGAAAATTTATTTTATAATCTTTATTTTGACATGTGGATCTTTCCTATGCAGCTTACACTGGTGATCTTAAAAATTAGTCCCCTAATTTCACCTCATTCAGTTGGTCTAGTTATTGGGTTCTGTTTCGGTTTAATAGTGTTAACTTAGTTGATTTATGAGTTGTCAGAATGAGAAAAACCCTCAACAGGGTTGCCTCAAGTAGACGAGTAGAAGAAAGGAGGGAAACTGTCATAAAATCAACCGCAACAATTGGCAAACTAAGCGCACTTCGTTAGGCAAGGAATTCGTTTTCGACCGAAGCACAATGCGAAATGAAATTTCCGCTGGTTGTATCTGCGCCAAACGAAATACAGCCTTTTCCTTCACCCCCAAAATGCATTGGAATATCCCGTTACCATAACGACAGCCACGGGCATGTCTGGTGTCTAGGGTTTTTCTCTTGGAGGTAAGACAGTACTTCATTTATGTGATGAATAGACTCATTAATTTTTTTCTGGTTTTTAAAACGTTTTGCTTTTGTTATAATAACTTTGGTTAATATGTATATTTTGCGTAAATCTCCGTCTCGAAACAAAACTTTATGTGAATTCCTTCTGTCACATTTTACAGTAGATTAGATGTAAAAATAAAACATTTCTTAAAGAAAAGCAGTTTAAAAAAAACTTATGTTCTCATTGATTAAATCTCTTTAATTTCTTAACTCTTGGGAGCCACATTTGAAAGAAACAGTGTAGAATATATACTGAATTGTACCTTCTGCCAATGATGATCATGCCTCTTGTTTTGGGATCGATCCAGGCTTCATCACTTTGTGCCCAGACATCTGAAAGATGGATTCATATTAATATTATTTCAATATATGAAAGGACGAATTACTTTTTAACGAAAAGGAGCATTGTCAATTTTATAAAATGCTTGCAAAATAAATAAATAATAAAAAATATATATTCTTCTAAATAAGTGATAATTTTTTTCTATATATCGACAATTAAAAACAAAACAGAATTTGCTTTAACTACAAATAAAAATGAAATAATCCTTAATTAGTCTCTTTTTGTCTCTATGGAGATAAGAGTTAAAAAAAATAAAAATGTAACTGAGAACGATTGAGAATGATTTGTAAGGGAATTAAAGGTAATAGAACACTTTATCGTAAAAAGAGAAACATACAGAAAAATAATTGTTTAAATATTGCCATACAATGCGTAATATACAATAATACAAAATTACTTGGAATTTATAAGCGATTCAAGTGTCCTATGAATTCTTAGTTAAAACAAAACGATAATTGGATATCAGAAAAAGCAAAACAATTAAGAATTAAACATTAAATTTTAGTAAAAATCTTAGTTAAGCACCGGTTTGAATGCATGGAAAAATGTAGACATAAGGCCTCTAACATAGTACGAATTTTAAATTAACAAGATTTGAAGTTTAAAAATGCATTGCTTAGAAAATATTGAAAAGGAAACTATGTATAGGATATTATATTGAAATATAAAAACAAGAACAGTCTTGGTTAACAAGCTGGTCGCTAAAGATGGCTAGTGAATAATATAGAAATAAATTAAAGTAGAATAAAATATTATGATTTATCTTACAATAATTGGGCACTGAGAAAGCAAGTGACGCTGGTTTGGGACATTCGCTGAATTCTCACGGTTTTGGAAATAAAGAAATTCATAAAAATCATTCGACTATGAATACATTTTTCTTACTGCACATTGTAACGCTTACATTTCTTCTTATCACAGTCTTTTTTTTTACTTTACACGTAAAGCACTTGGCTTTAGTTAAATTACCAATTTGTTATCTACGATTCCTTAAAAAAGTATGTTGATCCTCTTTTCATGCTTTGTCTCAAATGCAACATTCTTATAGAATTTCCTCATTTCATTCATTGTCGATAACAAATACACCTCTGCTCACCTCAGCTCATGCACCTGTGCTATCTGTGTCTGATCATTAACAGAATATAACTTTCAAGATTCATTTTGGTTTCTCTCGATATCGCGTCATGCAGATTAAATTGCTCAGAAACTTACTTGGGAACTTGGAGAGGTAAGTGTCTTGCATTTTGGAGCCGTCTTCGTCGTTCCAGACGCAGACAGGGAAAGAGGGAGTAGGTGTTGCGATCACGAGTTCTCCGGATCTTCCGACAATGCTGTTTCCTGCAATAAGAATAGATTAAATGAAGGAAATACTCATTTAACACTTGAATGGAATTCATTTGAAATTCGTTTAGACTGATTCTTACCTTCGTCATCGAAAATTCGAATATCAACTCCCAATGCTGGACATTGAATCTCTGAACTGTAAACTGGTGAATTGTAGTCGAAACCGGAAAATACTCCAATGACTTCCGTGGCACCTGCACAGTGAAGAACAAATATTGTAAAGCATTATCATGTTTTATAAGTTAACCAGTGGCGTAGCGTGGGTAAGTGGCGCCCAGGTCATAATATAATTTTTTCGCCCTTCCCCGTCATCATCAGTGACTTAGCTTCTGTAAACGGCGCCAGGTGCATGGCACTTTTTCGCCCCCTCGTCGTATTTGACTTTAAAATGCGACATATACGCATTAACGTTTTGTTACCATGGGCAGTGGCGGCCGGAAAATAATGAGTTTTTTTTTATCCCAGTCTTCATCAATGGCTTAACAATGGTAAATGGCGCTAGGGGTATAGAATCATTTATACGCAGCCCCATCATATTTCGATTTAAAAATGGCATAAATGCAGTAACGTTTTGACTCCACGGCGCCCCAAAACCTGGTCCTCGGAGCATCTGTACCCTCCTTACCCCCCGGTCGCTACGCCACTGAAGTTATTTTCTTTCATTCAGTTCTCTAAAAAAATACAATTTACCCCTTCAAAACCACAGGTTCACCACACGCTTGTTAAGTTTAAGTTAACCACATGTTTATGAACAGCACAGATGAAAAATTAATAGAATGAAGTAAACTTCTAATGCTGAAACGAATCTGGATGTATTTTAAATTCACAATTTCAACAATTGATCCAGAGATTGATTAATATATATAACTACCTACAAAATATAATTATAATGCTCAAAACGAAATGAATTAACCATATGTACCGTTGTATTTTGTTTTAACAGGCTATTAAACTTGTCCAAGTAAAATCTAAAAACATTTTTGAAAATTCTTTTTCTGAAATATTATGTTTGATGTGGCGGGTATTCTCTTAAAGACACAAATTTATCACAAATTTAATACGAGGGTTAACATTTTGATTTTGAAACCGAGATTAACTTTTGAATATATGATTTTAATTAAATGGTAAATCAATGCCTTTACTTCAATAAAATTAAATAAACACACTTCAAATTGTTGATTTCATTAAATGAGATTTAAAAGAAAATGAAATAAATGTGTCAAATAGTTTTGAACATTGAATGAGGTGTATAATTTCAATGTGTAATGTTTTATTAGAAGTAATTCAAAATGGCCTTATTTCTAAAATATCACAGCTATCTATTTTAGCGTTGTTAAAGAATGCAATCTAGAAATTTTCAAGAAAAATTTGCCGAATGATATATTAAAATCAGAAATAAAACAAATACTGTTCGAAAGCTCACCATATAAGCATCCAACGAAAACATCTGGCTTCACTTTTTGTAAGATGAAATCTACGTTTTGTAGTTTAACAGGACTAGCACCGACGGAAATCAATTTCAGATGCTCCAACTTGCAATCAGGGGCTAGAATTGCAAAGGAATGAATTATGGATTAGTAATTCAGCAGCTACAGCATGCTTTAAAAGCACGTATGCATTGACTGTGGATGTATAAAGAAATTGTATAAAAAGTGATTTTGCATTAGAAAAAGAGAAGAGAATCATTTTAAAGAGAAAAAATAAATAAATATACCGCATCTAAACTTTGGTACCAAATTCTTTAAAATATTATGCTTAATATACATTTATCTTTAACAATGGACCTTATGCACCGTCTGGGTTCGAGAGTATAAAAAAACAGCTGTGGAGGAATAAACAAAACGATCGGCCTATAAGCGACTCAGAAATAAAAGCAGTTCTGAGTCAGCTGTTTAAGACTGACCAATGGCTGCCTCCGGTAGGTCACGTGTCGGAGGATGTGACGTCACATGCATAAGGTCCATTAGTTGATTTCAATAATTCTTATTAATAACTTATAACTTTTAAACAAAGTTCCTTTGTCTGCTAATGATAGTTGAAGGCCCTGATATAATATAAGAGTGTTTCTTGAACAATCCAATCGCAAGTGGGATGACGTGTATGGATTTTGGGATTGCGGAAACTTTGATTACTCGTGTTTCTATCAGATTCTTCAACATTTACAAACAAAGATAATTCAGAAAGTTATGTACATCTAAACCATTTCACTGAAATTTTTCAGATGAATACATTTAACTAATATATTTTCTTACAAATGTATTCACAGAATTTATGTATGTTGATTATTGATCAATGACTAAATGATCCATTGTATTTTCCAATTTATGTACATATTTGGGGTAGCAGAAATTTTTTTATTTCGGTAGAGGAAGTCGCGAATGGAAAATGTTTCAGAATCCTACGGGATAAGCTTCAGAAATACTAGAAAATTTTCGGTAATAAAAATAAATTATTGTATTTCACGGAACTATTGGTAGAATGCGATTAATTTTATTCCTAATATTTTTAGCAATCATTTTCGAACTTACAAAAACTCTTACGTCAGAGTTTTTATTGGGATTTATAGAACTAAATGCATTCTAGTATGAATCGCTTTCAATTCCTCTCTATGGATTGACGTTTTTAAAACAATTTTATGTATTTTTTTAACATAGTTGCATTTTACTTAATCAAAAATTTGACGTTTGTTGACAATGAAAAATGTTGCATTCAGTGAATATATAGGGTTTTCAAATATTATTGCTATTATATCTGAATGCATCAGTAAGATAATGATTTTGAGATTTAGTATTAAAATACATTCTTGCTTTTTTGTTATATGCATATATAATTGCAAAAGTAAAATAAAAAGAGTGAATCTGTTAAGAGAATATGCATTTCATTTTAAAATATCTAACAAACACCTTGAAGTTTTTAAAATGTTGAAATAAAAGTAAAGTATTTATCTAAAAAGTATTAGTAATAATGAATAGTTAGTTTGGTTTAGCATAAATAACTTTTTCAAATAGTTAACTTTGTTTAAATATTCTTACGTTATGATTTCATAAAATTTAGTTTAGTTTAGTTATATTAGTTTTAAAGCAAGAAGAGGACAATTTTGGCACAGATATTGTAATTTTGAACCGTAGTTAGATGACAAGGGTGGCATCAGAGCTATTCCCCCCCATCATCTCCAAATGATTTCCTAAAATATAATATAATGTATCAAAGGTATTGATTTATTATAGTAGTAAAGTTAATTTATCTATGTAGTTTCTGAAGGAACATAAAAACTCTCAATCCTAATTATTTAATCACAGATTTAGTCATTTCTCGAAATGTCTGGGTGTGCTGAAGGCTCAATAGTTAATCGGCGACATTTCTATTAATATTCATGATGCACACGTAATTAATTTAAAAATCCATATAAAATGCTTGGTATTTTGTGTGGTTTATTTTTATTTCATGCTTTCATATTTAAAAACACATCAAGAGAAATGAGCATATATATTTCCGGTTTCTTCAAGGTTTAATCTAAGCCTTTTTTTCTCAGTTGTGTTGAATAGTTAACCACGTCACGACCTACTGACCAAAGCTTAATGCGCCCTTGATATTCAAAGAGCTTATTTTGTCGTATCCGCCCTTTCGAACAATGTTCCTTATAGAACGATTTGCTACTTTTGTTTTGTTTATTCAAATTAACATTCGCTGGTAAGATCAAGGCCAAGAAACTGGAAGACTAACGGTACGGCACTATTTGAGCTGTCTTGTTTGGAAAACAGCTGGTTTTTTTAAAGGTCGTTGGGAAATATTCCAAACGAATCTTGCATTATTATGTTTGGATAAACAATGTGCTTAGAATATGTATTGTTTTCAAGAGATGATGTTGGCGAAACTTTGTTGATAAGCTTAAACGAAACTAGCAACATAACGTTGGCGTGGTTTATCGTGTTATCTGAAGGCCAAATACTGAAGACAGAACCGTATTAACTTAAAAGACATTCCACAGTTATTGTATAGTAGAGCTTGGGTTTTGAAAAACATTCTCTTTAAGTATATATAACATAACCTGCCTTTAATAATTATAACATGCAGATTAAAATGCAGGAAATATCAAAAGAACTGACTAAAATTTTAAAATATTCTCTCAGGTAAATTCTAATAACGCAATTGCTGATGAGAATTTTGTACGACAAAGTTAGAAATAGTTACGTCTTAAATGTTCCAATGATAACATACACACCATTAAATTCAGAAATACTGTTATCACCATATAACAACATAATCCAGTTTAGAAGATAATTAAGTTCTAAAATTTCCCTGCACATATCCTCAGTTTTGATATCTTTGGAAATGGCAACAAGTCGTTTCCTATGGTATTTTTGGGAATTTTTTAAAAAAAAAACATAGATTGATTTTTTCTTCTTCTTCAAACAATGAGAAAAATATACTGAAAGGCAGTTTAAACCGGATATTTCATGGACCTTTTCAGTTTGTTCTTTTTTTGGCACCAAAAGCGTCTTAATCGGAAACACCTTTCTCGTATGTGATTCTAAGATAAAGTGCCAAATATAAAACTTGAATATTTTTAAAATGTAACTTTTCTACACAAATTGACATTTCTCAAATTTTAATCAAGTCATTAGAGGACTTAATTATTACGTGAGTTGTATTTGAGGTTCGCGAATGATGGCATTTACTTCTCATATAATGAAAATCATTTCTGCTCTTTTAATAAAAATTAAAAGACCAGCGAGACCAAAATTTTATAATCATAGAAAGCTAGAAAGCATTGTCTCTACCAGGCATGATGTCCTCTTTTTCGAAGGTATCGATGATGCTGGTGACGATGAAGGCGAATGTTACTTTGTATTTGTCCATGATGTCAAAGAAAGCGGTTTTCGACAAGAAGGTGGGAAGACCATCGTACAGCAGAAGGCTGGATCCGAGCATCAGGTTTCCGACGTACAAATTCCACAGATTCCAACCCACCTGAAGGCAAAAATCGTTAATGTGAGTAAAGTGCTTTTGGAGAAAAAAAAGAAGCAATAAAATTAGAGCAGGGTGTGTCACAAATATACCGCTTATTTTGTCTCCGTGATTACATAAATAATTTTTGGCACATTTACTATTAATCAGAAAGTCATAATAACTGATAAAATCCTTTCAATGATAGGAACAGTTTCCATCTTTTTTCTCCCCTTTACAAGCATCTATTTTTTCCTTATTTTGGCTAATCATTTGAACATTTAATATATTATATACTTCAATCCCTTCATTTATTGCATCTGGTGTATGTAAGTGAGGGGTATACAAATGACTGCGCTTTAGATGTCTACAATAGGTGTAATAAAATATTAATTAGTTTCAGTTCCATGGCAACTGAAATAAGGCGGAACATTGATTCGTATTAAGGAATCTTTCATATCTTTAGTTCTGTAAATGGAAACTAATGTCGATTCTCTTCTGATCTTACTATCGCCAGGTAAGGAAGGAACGCCTGTAAACTTGGAGAGTATAGGCAAGCTCGCATGTCTAACAGAAATGATAAAAACGCAATGCACATGCGCAAATTCATCTGAATTCTCTCTAACTTCATAGAGTGTCCCTATAATTAGGGTTGCCATCCGTCCCGTATATACAGGACTGTCACCTTATTTCACTACTCAGTCCCGTATTGCTATTTGCCCCGTTTTCAATCCGTTCGAATGGATGACTCTCAACCAAGTTCCAGAATGTGAAGAAATAGACATACTATTGCATATTTGCAAGTAATAAACATCAATATTGGCATCACTAAGATTCAATTCAACCAGTTTGTACATCTAAAAGATTATTTAGAGAAAAATAATACCCAACAAAGCTACGAATCAACTATGAAATTGGGAATGCAAGAGAAATGGCTGAAGTTTTTTGCAGATACAAAATATATTGATCAGAATTAATGCCCAATAAAGCTATCCGAATACATATTTGCCTTTACAGCCCACAATGCAAATGTCGAAAGAGTATTTTCCCTAACGTCATTTCAGTGGTCGGACGAAATGAGTCGGTTGTCAGTGGAGAGCAATTGAAGCGATTTTGATTTGCCATTATAGATTTAAAATGACCTGCGCCTAGTTTTAGAATTATGTGAAAGAAGAAAATGATATAATTAAGAAAGTAAAATCAACTTAAAAATATGACTGGGCTAAAAAGGATAAGCCTTGCATTCTTTTTACTATTTATTCTAGGTATTCATTTCGTTAGATTGCTTAAACTTTATTGATTTTTTTAATCAGAGTAAAATAAACTATTACCGCTTTTTTCATGCTTGATTTATTTAGCTCTTAAACGTCCCAATCAATGCTTGGCAATTAAAGCAACCCTACCTATAGTTCCCTCGAACCATGTATGTGAAAACGCAACATACGCTGCATCAATCGGAAATCGAGTTGGAGCCAGCCAAGTTGCGGCTTCTGAACCACAGATGTAACAGTGGGATGTGATTAAACGTAATCTCATAATGGAAAGTAACTTTCTTACATTCAAAAATATAATGTGGCCTATCAGAATCTATCTCAATGCGTCCTTCCTTTATGCCCCCTACTATTAGTCGCGAGAATGGAGTCGCTTCAGTAGTGGTGGTGTCTTCACTCTTTCAAAACTGATGGGACATTTAAGTACATTCAAATCAATGCAATTTTTTTAAAAAAAATCAGTCTTGAATGGGATATGGGAGCGAAGAAGTTCCGATTAGAAAAGAATTCAAAGTAATTTTATACTTACTGGTTGCATAGCTAGGGTCACGGTAGTTCTGTCAAGGTTGCAATGCAGACCGAAATCCCTAAGAAGAGGCAAAAATGTCTGGAAAGAAAGTGTACCGAAATTTTAGATTCAGTTGTGTGTGTAGAATTCCGTAAATTAAAATTTTCATTAAAGTTTCACTGAAATTTCCAGTAATAATAAGTAGCTAATAAGATTTCAAATTAGACATTACAGATATTGGACGTGGGCGTTATAAAATGCATTGTGAATTAAATTATCTTTACATTAGATTAAATACTGTTTTTAAACAAAGAGAACAATGTAGAAGACTATATTTTTGAGCTCTCCTACTGAAGAAGTCATTGCATTGTTAGTTGGTGAAAAGGAAATTCATATTAAGTTGAATAGAATCATGCTAAGCGGTTTTTTCACTTTCAAAATCGATATTATTATTTCGGCAAAAGGAATTATTCGCATAGCAAATGTTTACTAAAAATTTTTTGGTGTCTGCTCTTCCAGCTTATATACTATGTTCCTTTCGGTCAGTTGCTTATTTTAAATTACTGTGAATTCAATATGGTAATCATTCAGTTAGTGAAACGTCTAGAATTTTTCTCTCAAAAATCATTTTAATGAGAATCAACTTCAATAAAAATAGGTAATGGGAAAACATTATATTAGATGCAAAAACTGAATTTCTTTTAAAGCTTATAATGTTTGAAACAATGAGTTATACCCTTAAAACAAAAACAAAAAAAAATTAATTCCTACTTACTCCAGCGGAATGCACGAGACCCTTTGGCAGTCCTGTCGTGCCCGATGTGAAGTTGATGAACACGGGTTGGTTGAATGGAAATTGTTCGAAGACAAGTTCGGGGATGCTTCCATCAGGATTATGACCTCCTTCCAGGAATTCGTCAAGAAAGCAGCTGCAAATGTAAAGAAAATACATAAAAAACTTTCACTTTAAAACATTTTTATACGTTTTTATAAGAGAAATTGACTTATCATATTTTACCTGTTGTTTACAGAACTGATATCCTTTAATTTGGAGCTTTCTTTGGTTGGGATGATGATAACCTTTTCAATAGATTTTTGATCTAAGAACAGTAAAACGGCAATTAATTGGCGAATTTTTAATAAAATATTTTATTTGGAAACTTTTTTTACTTTTAAATTATTGTCATTGATGTGAAGGATATAAAAATCAAAAATTTTTACGTGAATATTCCTACCATTAACGATCTCTGGAAGTCTGTCCAATATATTAATCTCATCTTTATTGAATTGGAATCTGTCCACTGTGATGAGGAATTTAGGCTTCATAATATCCATAATAGCTGCCACGGCCTGCGAATAATACATGAACTCTATGTAAATCACCAGGGTTTACAAAAGTAGATGTATTAAGGGGACATACGACTCTTAAACCTCGAAAAAATAGGGTAAAAACTGTCAAATTCGACACATTATATCTATGAAACAATGCAATTCACACTCTCACTTTTTTCTAGAAAAATATCTGTTCTTTCTTTTATAGTATACACAGTTTCAAAACCTTTATATTGGTATGTATTTATTTGAGAAAATAATAAATATGGGTATAATTTTTGGAGAAAAAATGAAATAGTCACCTTGCGCGCATAATTACGGATAAAATATTGGTCTAAACACAACATTTTGGGTTTCTACGTAATCCAAACAGTCTATTTAAGAAAGTAAAACAATTTATTAACATTTAAATTTAATTTCTATTTTATATACCAATTTAAAATTAAATGTTTAAAATAGTTAAAATTTCAACTTTTCTTACCCCCCTCAAAAAAAACTTCTTTGGAGAAAATATGTATAAAAAGTGTGGTTCAATTTGTAGAACATAGTAAATTACAACATGCATATTCAGTAAAAATGTTTTGTAAAAATATTCAATAGTTCTTGAGATATTGTGCGCGTAATATAAAAAAACACATTTTGAGATATAGCACTTTAAAGATATGCCCATTTTCAATGTTTACGTTGAACAGCTGATACATTTTTCTTAATAACTTTCATAATTATGGTAATTTTTTGACACAAATTATTTTACATTGTTCAGAAATGACTGGGGAATAATTTATATATTTTTCATAAAATCGAAAATTTTCGAGGTTTAACAGTCGTATACAGTAACAGACCCCTTAAACAGGAAAAGTAAATTCTCAGAACCTGTATTTTTCACATTTTACTTAAAATCATAAAATTTCACGTTTGTAGTTTGGATATAGTTTACTTCCTTACCTTTGCTCCGTAAAATGGCAACGGACCACCGAACATGGCTCCCATACTTGCTGCTGCTAACATGGCGTAAATGGCCTCTCGTCTGTTGGACATGTAACCTGAAACGAGGGAAAATCACAATTATTTTCAGAGTTATGTAGACGATCATAATTGGCAAACGTACATATATTTGATTTTCTTAAACGAGCTATTCGCAAACTAATCACGGCATTCAAAGAAACTTGTTGATTCAATAGAGGCAGCTCACATGATGTCGTAGTCAGATGTTAAACGTTATTGTTGAAGTCATTCTAACATCTAAATACACGTCATTTTACACTGTGCTACTAATTCACGTTATTTTTCCTTCTGCAATATGATGCACAGTGCATTCCAAAATTAATTCGACATGTACCTTGTGAACATAAATTGACTCCGTTACTATTAAAGGAATACGCTTACAAACATATTAATATTTCTAGATTTAATGCATTTTAAAAATGCGCAATTCATTTTGTATGCATAAAGATAAGTTAAAACACTCACGCTTTTCATATACAGACTAGTAAGAAACCTGTAGGAATGATATTATTTTGACATCTTCTGAATGATTAAATGACGGCATATTTTGGAACTTCATTGGCAACATTTTGAAATAACATTGGCAACAACATTCCATGTAAAGACCAATAAAAATGTTTGTACTTTCATGTCTCTTATTAAATTTTGAGTTATGTTTGAGTTACACCTACGAATTTAGAATGAAACTTGTTAATCTCGCGGAATCTCGCTTGCTATATTTGCGCCATACTATGAATGAATCCAATCCTTCCCTCGTCTTTAAAACATTAACTTTTAAATACGCAGTGATTTTTGACAGAAATTAAATGCATAACAGAATTATACATTTCTGTCAACTGTTTATAATTAATTAATTGCATGTATGATAGTGTATAATATAAAGTTTCTCTGAGGTTGAGCATTTGACTATGTAAAAAGTCTTTGAAGACCAGGTATTGCTTTTTGCCTCATTAGAAACCTGTTTCAACCTTTCAGTTTTATTTATTTCGAAGCGGCATTGTAGAGGATTTTGTAACGGCCCAATTATGTACCATCTAATTAATTATGAATATTTAAGCATGGGCATGTTAAGAAATTATTTTACCAGACTACCATAACAGTGTAAAGCAAACAGCCCTTTGTCAACGAAGCACGGAATATAAACTTAATGGCAATTAATTAATAAGATCCATACAATGAATATTAACTAAGTATGTCCACAGCTGATTTGTACATTTATTAATTGGCTAATTTACGCATTTCATAACTTCTAAACTTTTGTTTTATAATGCGATAACTCATTAATTATGAAACTAATATACATAATTTATGTGATGAAATTATTAATGATAGAATGTGCCGATTATTTAAACCAAATTCTTCGTCTTTCTATTGATTTCGAAGATTCAGGTGGGATATTTTTCACATCATTTGCTCTTCTTTTACGGTTGAAGCTTTCTTGATTTCGAAACCAGACGTTAGGAATCAAAATATTGATACAACCGAATTAATGTATTCATGGCATTCGCTTTAATTGTTGATTAATGGTCACTGGCGGTTATTAATAATA
>BGPR01003064.1:88320-101494 GCA_013235015.1 Araneus ventricosus | reverse complement strand
CCCAAAAGTTGATACTTATCTACAATTCTAAGTGATAAAACAACACGTCGAATTTCACTGTATTTTGAGTTATCGTGTTAACATGTTCACGGAAGGACAGACAAAGGGAATTCTGTTTGAAGGATTTCTAGAGTTTTGCTGCATAGACCATATATGAAATTTCAGTTTTTTTTTAGTTCTGTGCGTTTTTGAGTTATAGTGAATAGTGACGGACAGAAATAATTCCAAAAAAGCTTAATTTCACAGGCTCAGAGAGAGGTTCAAAACATGAAGATTTATCAAAATCTAGTGGGTGAATTCTTTGATGATCGCAATGCTTTATTCTCCTATATTTCATGTACGAGAAAGCATGAAAATTTGTATGTATGAATGTGTTTTCTACTTAGTTACAGCAGCAAATGTACTTCATTGATGATGCTTTCATGAAATCTGTCAGGAGGACTTGAAGAAAGATATCAGCATCATTTAAATGAAGGTCATAATTATTTAAAATGCACAGGGAAGAAGCTATTCCTAATTAAAAGAAGGGAAGAAAAATTTGTGCCTTTATGGGTTGTTTAGATAAGAATATGATCTGCTGTGTTTTAATTATACACCTTTTCGAATAAATCAGAAAGGTATTTTAAAAATACAGAGTTATTCATCACAATTTCTCCATTAGATAGGAAAGAATTGTTGTGTAAACAATGTGTTTCCAAGAAGCGAGAGAAATGATAACAGTTAAATTCGGAGAAAAAATTTTCACCGATTTTTGGATGATTGGTGAAGTTTACATTGATCGTCAGTGAAAAGATGAAATATTTCTTATTAACTTGAAAAAAAGTTGTCAGTTTAAAAAAATTATAATTATTACATTTTTTATCAAAATTTCTGAATGCTTATTCATTTATTATGCATTGTTTATTAAAACTTAAATAATAAATCAAATCTCGACTGCTATTTTTAGCTTCTCTCGTACTATACTCATTTTTAGAATCAGTTTTTCTTTATTCGAATTGTTGGAAAAATCGAATTTTTAATGCGGCGCCCTCAGCTCCAAATAGCCAAGTTCCACTATACTTCAATAATATTTCCCAAATAGCATTTTTAATTCAGATATTTTTTATTTATCATTAATTAACGTGTCCAACTCTCCATATTGACGTCGCGATTGATTTTTAACATGATAAAGGACCACTAGTGGAAAAAATTTATTGAAAGTAGGGGAAAAAATTAAGAAGATATAGCGTTCACCTTAGAGCAGTAACAGAATTTGAATACATAACGATGAGTGATGTAATCTTCGGTGCAACAAGTACATTTCCAGAAGGATGTCTTGCAGTGGGACAAAATGCTTTAAGAATATTGAATAGGGAGAAAAATTATTTTAAATATGCAAATGATTTACGCAGAGTTTCAAAAGTAAAGATTGACATAAACAATTTAGTAGTCCAAATCTTTAAATTGCTTAAGAGAAAAAGCATTAACCGATTTCTTTGCATTAGTAAATAGCATGAGTTTTTCGAAGTGTATATTTTAATATTAAATGCTCTTTAAAAATTATTTTAAGATTAGATGCTGTTAAAAATACATTTTTTGAAATTTTGGAAGTTCGGTTGGTGTGATGTTCTCCTAACTCTAAATTTATCAATTCACATTACTACCATTCAAATTTTTCCATAAATTTTCAATTATAGTATTGAGTTTTAAATATAGATCTCTCTGAATTTATTTTACGATGATATTAATTTCTAATAGCGTTAGCCAAATTGTGCGAAAAATATCTAACAATACCTTAAAGTATCTTGTTGAAAACGAAATATTTCAATTTTGTTGATACTTTTTAGCAAATTTTGTTATCGTTTGCAATAAAATCTTCTTTCAATTTGTTTGAAAAAATCAAGAAGTGGTTTATGATTTTTTTTATTTCCAACAAAATAAGTAAATAAAATAGATTCTAAAAGCCACATTTGCTTATATTCTTAAAATTTAGGCTTTTTTAATTTTCAATCTGGAATGTTTTTAGTAACGCAACTCAGTTTATATTTATTCAGAATAACAAAAGTTACGAAAAAGAAATTCATTTCTTTGAATTCAGTGCTTAATTAAAAAGCACTTAGAACTGAATTATCAACATTTTTTTTACAAAAATACCAAAAATTTGAACTTTAATTTCCTTATTTGATTTTTTTTATAATGTTGCATTTGCGGTCATGAACAGAACCAATGAGAATAGTTTTTTATTGATTTAGAAATGATTCAATTCATGATTATGTTTCTGTTACAAACAATTTAAAAATAAACTTCTTAACCATATGGCATTAAAAAAGAATTCCGTTTTCGAATTTCTGAAGGTTAGTTGCATAAAAATTTTATCTCTACTTGCAAATATAGACCAACAAAACATGTTTGTCGGTTCATTAACTGAAATGCACACATTATTTTTGTAGTTACAACATTTTATTTAAATGTAAATGAAGTTTAGAAAGGAAGAAATTCCCGAGCTACAGGAAGTAAAAAATAGGGCAAAGATTTGTCACTTTCAATATATTTCTTTCTTCTCATGAGTCACTTTGAATATAAATTCCAAAGAGAAGGAAATAAGCAAGGTTGTCCACTTTTCTACTTTTAGTTTATAGAGATAATCTCTGAATGACACCGTAAAATGAACAAACTAGAGAAGAATAATGTTCATGTCTTACAAATAAATGCTTTTCTGGAGTATTTCAGAAAAAAAGATCTTTTCACCAAATCGCTTTTCCTAAACAATTTAAAAACGGTTACAGAAAGGTCAAGGGGAACTTAATTTTTTTTCGAAAAAACAGAATAACATATAAATTTGTCAATAGAATTGTAAGAAAAGGGCTAATTTTATTGTCCAAAACAATAACCAGAAAATGAATAATTGTTTTAAAGATAAGCATTAAATGTTGCATATTTTCAATCCAGTCAATATGTTACGTTTTTGTGTTTTTGTTACGTTTTAGAGTGAAATTTTGTTTATGTTTTATAATTTCGTAATGTCGACTTGAAAAAAAAGAAAAGAAACTGGGTTTAAGAGTAATAATAAATTCGAATCCATTTCTATGAAAAAAATCACACATCAAAGCTCAGATTGCGAAAGATTAATTTATTTTACTATCAAATCTATATTTGATTCTTTAATTGTGCAATCAGTTTTTAATTTCATTTAAATAAAACATTTACGATTTGACCTATTTTGTAAAATTAATATCGTACCGAAACTAAACATTGGTTATTGACCGATTATTGACAAAATCTTATTCAGGATTTCAGAACTAAACAAAACAAATTTCAGCATTTCGCAATCATTAGAACAATAGTTTGTCTAGTTTTTTTCTTTCAGATATTAGAAGTGCCTAAGGATATAAATCAATTAAAAATTCATTTTTATTAAAAAATAGTAAATAGGTTTCCTTGATTTTTCAATCTATACAATCTAAGTTTATTTTTCTTCTCAAACTGAGCGTTTTCTAAATTTTTGAATAAACTTAAGCAGAGTTTGTAACTGACTGTAAACCAACCTAGCACCTTTAAAAGCGATAAGTACATGATTGTATAAGAAAAATTGTATTTTTTCTGCTGTTAGGAATATATATTTCAACTAACGATGAACCATTAGTGTTTAAGGAGTTACGTAAGGTGATAGAGGTAAAAAATCACACGAAAAGAATAATAAAAGACTTTAAAAGAATAATAATAATAAAAAAGATTGGTCTTATATTTTAAAAATAAAAGTTATAAATTTAAAATATTTAATACTACAAGGAATGTATTTTTTCCCATATGCCAACATGTTATCGACAGCTTGGCAATTTTATATCTAAAACTTGAGGATTGAAATTGAGAAGCCATAAGTTATTTGTGACCATATTTAAAAGGAAATATAAGTTTGTTAGGTATAAAAGCTTAAACTTATTTTGAAGCTAATGTTCTATATTTACTAAAAAAGTACTAAGAATTCAAATATTTGTCTGCTTAATAAAATTATTTGAGACAATTTTTATCGATGAATCTTAAACTGTGAATATATAATTAGAAAAATCTAATTGATATTGCAGTAATTCTAGAAATCAATTTAACTTTTATCTGAGAATACATCGCCAGCTTAAATCAGACTGGTTTAAAATCGTCGTTTTTGATGAAATTATCAAAAAAGAATTTATGACTTAATTTTGTAGCCTGTTTAATCAGCTTTCTAAAACTGTCTCACTTTTACTCTACGTGAATTACAAATGGAGTTACAGCTGTTTTATTACCGAACTGTAAGCATTATTTTAAGTTGCATGGAAACTTTAAATGCGTTTTCTGAGAAATGATATTTTTGAGGAAAACTGTCCACCGTAACAATGATTTCTCAAAACGTTATTCAAGTATTGATATGAAATTTTCTGAGATTGTTTTCTGTAATATACTTGATGTTTTCCTCTAAAAACTAAGGTCAATTTTAAAATCAAGTAATATTTTTAAGTGTTTAAATATAAACGAAAAGCATGTTTTATGAAAAATTACCAGTTTAGTAACTATTTTCAGCTATATCTCAAAACTATTTTGAAGTAGAAGAAAGATTTTAGAGCATAACACAGATAACTGTCATAGAAATGTACTCCTACAAGGATTTATGTATATTTAGAATATGATTTTGTTTATGGCTGTTAGCGTAAGGCAAATATTTTAGTAATTTTTCTTCAAATTTCTCAGTTTTTTAAAAAAAATATTATTTTGAAAGCTTAATTTTACAATATTTTTATAGTTTTAAAACATATGCAGTTGAAAAATAACATTAAAAATATATTTAAGTTATTTTTCAAAAAAATGTCTCCGAACACAGTCGGATACATTAAGCAAAATCTCATTAAATGCCGCATGGAAATGTTTGTTTAAATTCCAGACAGTGTTAAAGTTTTTATTTATGCAATTATATTTTCGGAGCTACCCGAAAGTTAAATAACTTTAAATTCTAATCATCGAATGAATAGTTACGCTTCAAGTTCTAAAGAGAAACTTGAAATTTGTCGGCTGATATTGGTGCAATGATACAGCTGTTCATATAAGACCTACATAAAGAGCATAGAAAAAAAAGAAATCTCATTTCTCAACTGAAGATCAAGCTGATAAATAGGGTATAAAGCGATGACGTGATAATTGCTAAAAATTTAGGTTTGCTCTAATTTCGAAATAGTCTTTTCTGCAAGTCATCATATCCCGAGGCAAAAGAAGAAGCGACAGTGTGTAGAGTAAAAGACTGAATATGTTTTTACGTACTTTGACAAATTTATCTTCATTGTTATAAGTTGACATAAAAATCTAAAACTTTTGTTTGAATTATACAACACATCAAATCACATTTTATCTAACAAGAGGAATTTTTTTATATAAATTTTCAAGCATGTAATTGATTATTATGTGATAGGTAAGTTCAAAAGTTGATATTAGGCAGTGATATTATTGATATTATTTGTAAAGTTGATATGATTTCAATCTATGGACTGCACTTACTTAATCATATGGGAAAGGGTTCAATAAAACATGAAGAAACATCGTAAATTCCAAAAAATAATTATTAAATGAGAAATATCACATTTTGTTAATAAAAAACAAAAGGTCACTCTTAAAATTATATGAACGGATTAAGTATTAAGGCATTTTAGTATTAGTTACTTGAAAATTCCGAAAGTCATTAAAAATTGGGAGCGGGGAAAGTTTAATTCAAGGTAAACCACGGGAAGGGGGATGTGATTAAAATAGACAGAGAAAGTGGGTCTGAATCAAAAGAATTATTGAAATATCTATCATTTTATCCTCACTAATTGTTTTCATCAATAAAAATTTTTAGAAATGAATGTATATGTTCATTAGGATACTATAGCGTACTCAAATATGAAACATGTAATCCTATAATGGACTTTTAACTCTCTCATTGGAGAAGTATTTTGATTTTTGAATTCATTCTACCGTTGTGTCTCATAAAAAGAGTATAATAGTTTGAATAAATTAAAATCTTGTGCTTAAATTTCTGAAGCAAAGCAAATCTTCATTGCTTCGAAAGAAATTATACGTTGGTAACTTTCAAAAATAAACAGGTTCAGTCTCAGGTGATGTTAAGTTAAAACATAATAAAATATTTAGAATATCCCAAAGAAGCTGTATTAAATATTATATAAAAAGGGAGACCTCTTCTACTTTTCTTATCAAAAATGCTCTTAATATGATGACATTTTATTTCGCTTTTAATATTTTGAATTATTGATACGATTAGAATGAAAAGTTAATAAATTTCAAAATAGATGTAGGAATTTTCAAAAAATTAAAATCAGAAAGTTGCGTATGTTAAAACCAAATATTTGAAATTTGTTATTAAAATACTATAACAAATTATTGACTAATGTAGTAGATAGATATTAAAAACAGATTAAGTTTTCACTGATATGTGAAATTAAGTATCAATTAAAGCCTATAGTATATGAAGACATCATCACAAAACTGTTCAGTTAACGCATGAAAAAAATTAATGAATGAATTTTTATTTGTAATGAAATTTTTCATCGCAAATAAAAATTGCATAACTGGTACGCTCCAGTCACATGAAATATGCCAAATTTTTTATATGCAAAAGGGTCTAGATTTTATCTCCTACCGTATAAATTTGGGTTAAATGTAGAGAGGGATTGCATACAAATATCTGAGAACGATAGAGACAAATTTGTAATGAAAATTTATCAAAAGATAAATCATGGTATTAATAATTCCCATATAAATAAATACCTTTAGGTGGTAAGTTCTTATTAGAAGCATGGCTGGTGTTGGTGTAGGGCTGGACACTTCTTATACCGAGCATTGTGGACAGTGGAGAGAGTACAGTGTTCCAAACTGATTCTGCTGAGGGATATGGACTTCCCTGCTGGAGATCACCCTCTTTTCATCCCTCGCTTGCATTTTTGACAGTTGGTCCAGGGTTGCCACAGTTGGCGAATTATCGTACATATCCGTCATGCGGAAGTGAAAATCACTTTCTCGTGTGACCCTAACCTAAAAATGATTCAAGGATCTCCTTTCCCCTAACGAGTTCCGGAGAAGGAGGTTGGTTGGTGTGTCCGCGAAGGTTGCAAGGTGTGCTCACCACCCTGGAAGAACAGTTTTTTGGCTGAGGGGTGGAATAAGGAAGAAATGCATGGAAGCAACCGTTTTGTTAATGAGTGTAATTAATCGCGTGGAATGGGCTGTTTCGTGCGTTTGTTTTGGTGATTGCTTAAGTGGTGTGGTCAGTGTAGGATGGCTGAGCTTTCTTATGATAGGTTTGTCATCTTTTGGCGTTGCGTCACATGCAATAAAGGACAGATGGATAGTTGAAAGCAATTTCTTCGTTTTTTTTGGAACTGTCAAATTGAATACATGCATCAACTTTCAGTTCAGTATTTTGAATTAAATCTTTAAGAAAAATTTTGTAAGAGATTTATTATTAAAGCAGAAAACTTCACCGGTATAAAAAGCTTTGGAATGCTACAGGTAACTTCTTATGCCCCAAGAAGCACAAGACGCTCTAGAATATAGTCACGATACTCTAAAGATATTGCACAATATTGTGAATATTATACAATATTATAAAAATATTATGCAATATATTTGTGTTACTGGGGTGTGTGTGTGATCAGAGTCCACTACTTGAGCTTCATTCTTCTTTTTTTTTGTTTCGTCTCCGACTGCAGTTGAATAATTCCACGGAAGTTTTCATTTTTGTAGAATCTGTATGTTTCAGGTCAGTTGGCAGAATACAGGGATCGATATCCGACGAAGAAAGAGCACATTTGTGCAAATTTAAATGATTTGGTTTGTTAAGATGGATGACTTGTTATCTTCTTTTTACTTTCGCGCCACGGAAAATAAAGGATAGTTCGATGATTTCAAGAAATCTCTTCAATTTTGTAATGATTTTCAAATTTATTTTATGGCTCAGTTTTCATCATAGTTCTTTCAAATCCGAAATCAAATATCCGAGGAAATCCTTTCGATGATATTAATTACTACAGCATCTCAAGTACTGTAGTAAATGTGGGATGGCTGCGCTATCTTCTAAGCAATTTTTCATTTCATAATTGCATCACATACTCAAAATGTCCTAAGCATGTTTTAAAAACTTTTTTGTTGAATTTCTTTTATGAATTGTAGATTTTAGCTTTTAGATCAGTTAGTAAATCTCAGAAGGCGAATTCATTATGAAAAAGTACCAGATTTATGCGAATGCAATTGAAAAGCCATTTTATGATATAAAAAGATAAGTAATCATTGTTTATTGGAAGCGTTGTAGCGTATCATTTCTTAAAGTGATTTGTTCGAGTAGGTTCGATGAGCTTTTTCTAATAGGTTTATCATTTTACTAGCATTTTATCATACACAGTAAACGATAGAATAATTCCGTGCAATTTCTTCATTTTTGTTGAAATTGTCGAATAAACTACATGCTTCAAATATCAGCTGAGTTCTTTCACGTTGAAAATGAAATCTCTGATCGAAAGTGTTCGTTGAAACTTGTTATTAAAAGAGAAATCTGAAAATTTCTTTAGTGCGTGTTGATTGCTAGTTGCATAAACTGTATTCTACTACGTTTATCGTGTTTACGTTGTTGCATCACATATACAATAAGTGCCAGATGCATACTTTCATGAAAATTCTGCAAAGTCTTTCAGGAAACTAATTTGACAGTTTCAAAAATTCAAAAAGTGGATTTCAAAAGCCAAATTATTAATGAAGAAACTTCGCATTTATTCAAATATAATGAACAAATAATTTTATGCTAAAAATATATAAATAATCGATCTGTTCTGAAAATGTTGCAAATTATGTTTCGAAATTTCAATAATGATAACAGTGACACGTTCATATTCGATGACGCTTAGATTTTGAAATGATTTTCATAAAAATAGGGCATAATCTACCAGAAGAAGAATTTAAAAGCCATAACTTAAAGCTAGGAAATTATTCAAATGGAATATTTCCACTAAAATAAACGTACGATTATATGATTCTCAATGATACGTATAAGGAAAATTGAATTCGAAAGAAATGAGGGCGAAGTTACAGTTACAATAAGAAGTGATAGACCTATAAATTTTTTTTCTGTCTGTTAGAAAATATCTACAGTAGTTGAATGCATTTCTACACCATCAATTAAAAGGAAAAGTTATTAGAATGCCTGGTATTCTAAAGAAGTTATGAATTTAAGTAAAACCGGCTTTATTTGTTTGACATAGATAAAAGCGGTTACAAAATGTTGAAGACATGGAAGAGTTGAGCATTAATAGTTATTTGCGAAAGATAGGATAATAATATTTAATAACCGTTATTATGATTTGAAAAAAGATTATTCTTAATAGACCGTATTCTAATATTAGATTTACTTTCTATGATTATTCAAACTATGGATACTTCGAAGCTTCCTGACTTGTTATAGAAATACCAAAATGTTAACCTTCTAACATTGAGGAATTAGGACTTGTGAAAAAAATTAAAGTCTGTGTTATATAATCTAGTCAAAGGTTTTTTCGTGCAAAATGAAGCTATTATTATCAGCTCGAAAGAATATTCGAGAGAAAGAATGTGAAAACTCATGAAATGATGTTACTTTAGAAAATGCATTTTTATCAATGTAGTCGATTAGTTTAGTTATATTAACGTCCCGTTTTGAAGCAACACGAGGGCTATTTTGGGACGGACCTCGTAATTTTGAACCTCGGTCAGATGACGAGGACGACACCTGAGCTGGCACCCCCCTCTCCAAACTTCCACGCCACACCAACGGGAGGACGTTTGACCACTACGTATGATTTAGCGTGCAACAGGCCCCATACACGGCGGATCTTCAGTGGAATCGGGTCTCGAACCTGGAACCCTCCGGCCCCAAAGCCGAGACCTTACCACTAGGCCACCGCGGCCTCCATGTAGTCGATTAGAAACACGTTCTAAAGATTCCTAATTTAGTTATTTCTCTATATTTTCATGCCAATGACTAATAAAATAAAATAAGTAATGGTAGAACGAAATTTTACATTATAACGCATCATGGTCTTGAATTATCACTTCAGAGATTACGAAATTTATTAAGTTGATTCAATTCAAGGTGAAAAAAAAGGTTTACGGCTTTAATTTATATTATAATTTAAAAGCAAATAATATCTCTTGCTTGATTTTTTTATAGTGGGTACTGTTATCGACAATATTCTTTTTTAGTTTCCATAATATTATCAGTTTCTTAAATCAAAATAAAAAAAAAACCCCGCTTACACAAATTAAGATTTTAGTTTAGTTTAGCCATGTTAACGTCTCGTTTTGAAACAACACGATTAGTGAAATGCTGTAAGTGGGTTGTTTCTAGTTATCAGCTTACGCGACGACTTTGAAGAAATGTCGCAGTGCGTGAAATATTTTATAAAACTGTTTGAAAAAGCTAAGTTACAATGTTGAGCAATTTGTAATACCAAGTCGTTGCTGTCTGCGTATCGCATATATGAATCTCATAATCACCTCTGTTCCTCAAACAGAAATTACAAGTCATTTTAATCTGCAGATCAATATGGATGCAGCATGCCTTTCTGACTTGCCATGTTTGATTGAACCGCAATAATGTCCACACATTGATATATTAATACAGTCAACTCTCCTACAACATAGAATTATGATTGTACGGCTTTTTACAAAGATCACGCTGGACTTTTCATCACAAAGCACGAATTTTTAAATCACAGTAGTCTGAATGTCCTAAATGCAGGGTTGTCGATTTTTTTGATTTTTTTCAAAAAAATCGATTTATTTGATTTAAATCGGATTTTTTTGATTTAAATCAAGATTTTTTTGATTTTAATGATTTTTTTAAAACTATATATATATATAACATTTGTATATTAGACAATGAGCTTTACAGTCATAGAATTACATATATATATATATGTGATATTTTAATTTAACTTTCCTAAATAATCTTAACGATACCTCATTTTAAATACTTCTACTTTCATCATAATTAACGCACTACAACGTTCTTTTCAAATCACGAGTTTCAAGGGGAATACCCTATTCTGGGTACTTAAGCGTTCTGCGCATTCATTTCTGCCCTTTTTCACGCCGGCATGTAAGCTTTCAACAACAACGCGCCGCTTGGGCGTAAACTTCTGAAATTCTGGTCATGGAGCTGCAAACAAATTAAATGTTTTAATTATGAAGAAATAAAACCTGATGCCTAAATAAATGAAGATTTGGACAAATATCGTCTTTTCCTTGATGACAATGGACTGCCTTTTCTCCTTTTATAAAGCCTGATCTTACATATATAACAACATACCAGTCATTAAGCTGTACTTTCTTTAAAAAAAAAACAAATTAAAAAAATTTAATTCAAAAATGTAACAACTATTGAAAAAATATGTGAACTAAAATATAACAATATACTTTTGAAATATAAGACAATTTTATTAAGGAAAAAAGGAACAATATAATAAAAATTGTCATTTCTTAACTACAGATATATTATTGTATGTTAGAAAATTATGGAATTTTACATTCAGCTGTTAATTTGTTTCAATATAAACACAAGTTTTGAAGCTTTCTTTACTCCTAATCTGTTTGACCCAAAACATGAAATAAAAAATTTTCTACATAAAATTTTTAAATTCAGGCTTCAAGGTGCATTGAGTCACCATCAGGACTACCTGTGCGCCAAATTTCATGACTGTAAGCGTGATAGATTCGTCTGGACATTGCGCACACGCTCTCAAACATTGCCTTTCATAAGTATAGATCATAGTTTATATTGCATTATGTAGATGTTTGTATATCTTTTGGAGCATTTATATGCATTACTTAATTATCTTACATTTGAATATTATTGCAATATAAAAACTTTGTTGTCCCAACAGTATCTAGATTTCTCCAATATTAAAATGAAACTCACAGCATTTTACTGTGTTCTTTCTTTGTGAGCATGCTCCTTTCACAATATTTATTTTATTTTATAAAAGAAGGAGTATCTCATACTTTGCATTTTATTGTGTTGCTCATTAGAGATTTATTTAACCCTTTGCTGCGAAGCTTCTCAACCGTTAAATTCAACTATAAATGAAAAATAATAGGTTTAGGATAGGGCTAATAATAGTCCTTTTAGAATGTTTAAAGCAGTCTTATGAAATTTTGTTTCAGAATAGGAATTATTAGGAATAGGAAAATTCCTTGACTCGGAGATAAAAATTTTTCAGTTCTGGACGTTTAACAATTTTAGCTCGAAATTTTTGCTCCAATATTCTTGAAGTTTTAATTTATAATTTTCTGTAAGATTCAACAATAATTTTCGAGTGTATCAAGGTGGCTGTATCTAAGGGGGTTCTCATGAGGGGGTGACCCGAAAAGGGGACGACACCCCCCACCAACAGAATGAAGGAAGTTTTTTAAAAAAACTTTTTTTTTGTAGATTCTAGGTCTAGACAATAAACTACACCCACTCATGATGTTTTCTCATCATATTTAAAAAAAATTATTGCTTTGCTCCACAAAGCGTTAAAATCTAATTTGCTTCCGTTCTCAAAAATAAAGATATGGAAAGTACTTTAGTTACATCAAGTCAATGAAATATTTTTTTTTATGTTCTATATATTCTTTCTTTAAATATATATATAAAAATATTTTAAAATCACTATTTAAAGATACATGAACAATTTTATTTCATTAAAGTGATTTAAATCAGTGATTTTTTTAAAAAAATCAGTTGATTTAAATCGCGATTTAAATCAGTGATTTTAATCAACTGATTTAAATCACCGCAACCCTGCCTAAATGTATCAATTTTGCTTTTCACGGTTCTGCTACAACACAGAATGAGGTAATTGTGTTATAAAGATTGCTTATACCATAGGAGAATTTAACTGTTTAATATACCTTTTTCTATGCTTATTTATTTATACTTCATTCTTACAAATTTTTTAAAATTCTTATTTGGACACTATTATCGTACTTTAAAAAAAATTTTCTTATTGAAATACTATTTTGAAATACTATATTATTTTAATTCTAGTTTTAATTGTTAGTGTTAGTTTAAATTTTAAAAAAAATTTAATTTGTTGTTATTTTTCTGAGTGTTGACAAGCATTTTTACTTTCTCGTATACGAAGTATACAAAGAGAAAGTATTGTAA
>BGPR01003064.1:61701-82817 GCA_013235015.1 Araneus ventricosus | reverse complement strand
TTTCACCATCATGCTTGGAACTCAAGAGATTAAGACATAATCAAAAAGAAATTGATTGCTGGTTTAAAAAGAGAATTTGTTTGAATTATGGATTTCTCAACACGTTGGAGTGTGGGATAATCAATCCAAAACGTTTTGAAATGGTATGATTAGCTAAACGATTGAGCAAACTGGAACAAGAAACCTATAAATCTTCACGAAGAGAGAAATTGTATCAGAGAGTTTTGAAAAATAATACAGCCTTAATAGAAAGCAAAATTTATTTTCTGAGATACATCCTCATATGGAATATTTTATTGTGGAGTTTAATGAAATCGTTTATCACTTTTGAAGGAATAACCGTTTGAAAGTTACGTAAGATATTTTACAGAACTTTTTTATAAAGGAAAGAGAGAAAAGACGAAGAAGTCAGTGGAATTAAGTATTCTAAGATATAGAAAACTTGAATATCTTTCTTTGTTTAAGTACCGAGCTGAAATACTGTTCAAAAGAAAGACGAAGAAATTGGAATATGAAAGTAACTAGATTTTTGCTTTCGAATTGCTTTGAAATGCATACCGAGATAAATTTCTTTGAAACATACCATGATCTATATTTTTCAGTTCCATGAAAAATGAAATTGATGTCAAAGTGGCGAAATTCCGGATTAGTTTGTGGAACTTAAAAGTATCGGCAGATAGTAGATTCTTCACCGCTGTGTAAGTGATTATACAAATATGTAATTTCACGCTTAAGTGATATTCTGTTTGTTATTTAATTAAAGAAGCTAGAAGACCCGTATTAGATTAGACTGTAATGATTTTCATCTCTTTGACTGGGATTGAGAAAATATGCGATATTTGTCCCAGAGTAGAAGCAGGCCGGATTTTTAACTCTTCATACCTGATTGAAAAAATACACTAAGTTTATCTCAAATACAGGATGCTGATTATACAAATATGTAATTTCATGCGTAGAAATAATTTATTTGTGACTTAATTAAATAAGCTAGGTGACCTGGATCAGAATAGGCTGTCCCGATTTATACTTCCACCTGGATTGAGAAAGTGTTCCATATTTGTCCCGGATTAAAAGGAGCAGTACCGAGTTTCAAATCTCTGTCTCGAATTGACAAAATGACCAGTATTTTACCCGAATTTGAACGAAAGGTCTCAGATTGCGCCGATTATTGACTCTCGGTAAAAAAGTTATAAGTATATTGGAAAAGTATAACTGTATGCAAATTTTAAGGAAGTTACCTTTTGTGTGTGTGTGTGTGTGCGAAGAGCTCTTCCCTAATTTTATTATACATATATTATTATTATATATATTGGAAAGCTATAATTTGGCAACAGAAAGGAAGTGAAACTTTTTGTTTCTGTGATCGCATTTATTTCTCTGTCGGAGAAAGTACTCCGATGTGCCTATGCAATGATGCGATGAATGAAAAGTGGAAGGAAAAAGATAAATTGATCAATTCTAAGTTTGTAAAATATTACTTCTTCATGAAAATGTCTTTTTTCCCCAGGATAAATCACATAGAGAGAGACCACACGTTCAGGGATTGTCCCATTTTTTACCAATTTGGCTCATGATTGTTCCGTTTTTTCTTCAGAATCAGTTAGATCACATCAAAAAATAAAAGTGTGTTATGACTACTATTCGAAGAGTCCGTGGCTCATGGTGGTAAGGTCTCGGCTTAGCGACCGGATGGTTCCAGTTTCGAAACCCAATTCCAAACAAAGACTTTCAGTGTGTATAGGTCTGGGGCACATCAAATCTGGTTTCGAATGTCAACCGCCTCCTGAAGTTTGGTGAGAAGCATACTGTCGCAGATCATCTGAGAACAGATGAAAATTACTAAGTCCATCTCAAAGTAACCCTTGTGTTACTTATCCCCCCTGAGAACGACTGTCACAAGGGCGTGCCAGCTTCTTGGCACATTTTTTCCCGACTGTCACAAAAACCAGGGCCGTACCGAGGTGATCCTGCGCCCTTGGCGGAACTGGCAAAGCTGCGCCCCCGCCCCTTACGTGACACATTTTCATTAATTTTTCATCCCTTCTATAAAACCTCTACCCGGAAAAAACTACATTCCTGCAAATATTTTTATACACAAATTTAGCATATTTTATGATTTATTAAATAGGTTTAATAAAAATTACATATTCTTAAAGAATACTTTAATGAACTATATTCATGAAAAATACTGTACATAACAAAATAAAAGTATCATCAAATAAATTACAAAATGCACATATTTTCTAAAAGAAAGAAAAGAGAACAAAATCTATAATTTTATTGTTTATTGTAGCTATTAAACATTGCCTTTTGTGTGATGCATAATAAAGAAGAGAACTTATTTGTTTCGCACTATTAATAGTGTATAATACATGAATTACTAATCTTTATATATAAAAGGCAAATACCATGACTCACTCACTCATCACGAAATCTCCCAAACCACTGGGACTAAAAACTTGAAATTTTGCAGGCGATTGCTTCTTCGGTAGTAGGTTCTCACTAAGAAAGGATTTTTCGAAATTTTAATTAGAATTTAAATTATTTAAAAATTGCTTTCAATTTTCACGTTTTTCTGGAATAACTTCGGATCCTACTATCGCAAAAAACCCCATTTTTACATCATCTTAAAGATAAAAAAATTGGCTTTTCAATGACACCTATCTTATTTCCATGCAACAGTTTGTTCAATTTTAATTAATGTTTCAAAATGTTTTAAAACATGAATTGCAACAATGTTTTTAATGTTGTAAATAAAATTCAAACCATCTCATCATTTCAGCAAATCTTTTATCGACGCGCTTTTGCAATTGTTACGGTTGTGATAGTATAAAGTGTTTTCTTGGGAAATTAACTCCAAAGCAGAATTTTCACTTTAGTATTCACTGCATTTCTGAAATAATTTATAGACACCTGCTTCAAAGTAATATTTTTACAAAGCGTGGCAACAGATATTTGATTTCAGGTTTGTTTGTTTTGATTCTGTGCGAGGTAAACTAAAATGAGTTTCGTCCTTTCTTCAAGCATTTAATCTCATGCTTTCCTGCCATTTTAAAATTATGAGGCATGAATTATAGGTAATTTTTTGTTAAAATTTTGGTTACGATTATGAGTACAGTATTGCCGCCTAACTTGAATTTCCTCAAGTGATAACTCTTCAAATTTGATATTAGAAACTAGAAATTACAGCCTAAAACTAGGAATTACAAAAAGGCAATAGTGTTCGGGAAAACTAATTTTTAAATTTTATTGTCTACCTCCTATACTCCCGGGACTTTTAGATTTCTATGAATTTTTTGCAGCCTCATTTTTTGTACCCGCTGGTTCACACGGGCCTCAAGCATGTTCGGCTTTCACTACCATATTCAGCGGTAATCATTCTACCGATGAGTGATAGATGAATTGAGTGAAAGCTATATGAAACTCAGTTTGTAAGTTTCGTTAGTTGCGATGCATCATATAGAATTATACCACTGGCATTTTAAAATTTACGTCTTTAAAAATTTTACTATCTGTCAAATACAATAAAATATTCTTTTTTTTTGTTCATCTTTGCTGAGTTATCGTGGCTGAAACTGCGACGGTTAACGCAATAATTAATATAAAATTCAAGAATAAAAACTAATTTAAACCGGCGAACCAGCTGGTCGCCGAAAGGCGGCTAGTTAGAAATAAAAGAAAAAAGAGCTGAAATTAAGAGTTGAGTATATATGAGCTAAATTCAACTTTTATTAATATCAAATGACTTTTTCTAGATCAGAGATTCCCAACCTGTGGTACGCGCACCCTCAGGTGTTAGTTAGGGGTACTCTAAAGTGATTTTGGTAATGACCGAAAACACAAAATGTAAGAATATTCTAGAATTTCGTTTCATCAGGTTCGTTTGAAAAAAGAAAATGGTATGAGTTCGAAAGCCTATTTACGGAGTTAGAAAAAGTAGAAAGTACATTAATATCTAGTAATTGAGTAATTGTTAATTTTCGTCATGACTGACCGCCACGACATCATGAGCACTGTGGTCCCCACATAATAGCCCCCATTGCGAGCGGCACATGTGACGATCCTCCATTTTACCGGGATACGACCCTCATCGGAGATGGGACCTAAAAGCAGCACCACTATTACTGTATCCACCAAGGGAGCGAGAACCTGCTTATTTATACGGCAGCTTCTCATCCGCAAACTTCGCAATGCTGGGATCATGTGATTAAATATGCGATTATATAAAAATAAGGAAATTAGTGATAATGTTATTAAATAAGAGAATTTGTTTGTCATTTTAAAATTGAAAACTATTGTAGCAAATCGCACATTTTTTAATTTCTTTAAATTAAAGAAAAAATTGTACAGTAAATTGGTGTCATTAAAAAGATATTTTTTGAATTTTAAAATGACGTAAAAAATCATTTTTTAGATAATATATTTGAAAAATACGGCGAAAAGACAGCAAAAATCAAAGCAGCTTACCTACTTTTTTATTAACTGAAATTTTAATTATCTTTTGAGCTTTGAAAAGTTGATATTGATTTTACTCTTGTTTTGAAGAGCATATGCTCCAAATTTCATCAATATCAAGCAAAAATGTCGATTTTTTTTAAAAAGACATATAACATTCATCTTTGTATACATTATTGGAAAGTAAAATTTTATGGTTAAATCAGTTACAATTATCAAGACAAGTAAGATCAAGAAGATCATGAATTTGGTGTGGAATAGTTGCATTAGATTTTTTTATACAATAAACTCTAACACGAAATACTATAAAGTTAATTTTATATTTTGCTTGTAATCATGCTTTTGTATGCATACTAAAAGCGCATATATTTTACTAAATAGCGCATGTATGCATAGGTGACTGTCTGTTGGCGTTCTACAAGACAGACCGTTGAGCCTAGAGTTTCCAAATTTGGTACAAACCTACTATGAAGGGTGGCAAAGTACACCTCAGTGAGTTTTTTAAAACTTTAATTAATTAAAACTTAAGAAATATTTTTTGGGGGAGGGGGAGGGTTCAGCGATAATAACCGGAAATATTATCATTTAAAAATAATTTCTACACTGTCTTATATCTCAAAAAAATTATCTTTCAAATGATAACAGTCTAGTTGTCTTGTAATTTTTTCTTAAATTTGACATTTTTAAAAAAAATATTTTTATGTATAATTTACAACATTGGCGGATTGAAAGTCAAACAAATTTCACTGATTCTTCAAATCTTTAGTTTAATATTTCTCTTAATGTTTAATTTAATATTTATCTTAATGTTTAATTTAATGTTTCTCTTATGTTGAAAAACGTGATATAAAAATTTATTTTGATTATTACAATATAAAACTTTCTTTTGTTGTAGTGAAATGCTGCCATTTTCGTTGCTTTTCCAGTTTTTTTAGTCTAATTTTTTGTTAATTCTTTGCTACTTGAAATAAATTAATTTTTTAATAGATTTACTATATTATTTTGATAGATTTCCTTTTTAGCTATGATCTAAAATTCATTTTTTCACTTAGGGCAGAAAATCTTCAATGGAAACCATACCATCAATTTATTTGTAATAATTAGGCAAAGCATTCAAGTTATATTTAATAAATTAAGTGTAATAAATTAATTCAAATCTGAATTATGCATTATCGAAATAAAAATTAATTTTCATTTCGTTTAATGATATTAAAGAGCCATTCTGCCTAAGACTTTTTTAACAACTGAAAGTAACAATCAAAATCATTAATTTTATTAAATGCAAAACATATTGCCTTAAAATTTAGTTAAAATTAGCTTGCAAAAAATTAAATCAGTTGATATTTTTAAAATTGGTTGGCATAAATAATATATAATTAATAAAATGGGCGAATCATCTGGCAGTAGAAGGCGGCTTGTATTTAATACAACAAAAACAATTTAAAAATACAGAAATAATTTGAGCTCGCCTCTTTAAAACTAATTTATCTCCTTAGAAAAGAACGAAAATGTCCAAGTATTTCTTTATGCGCCCACTCTGATGAAACAAAAACAGAAATGCAACATTTCCTTCGTATTACTTGCCACTAAAGGAACATCAAAGGACCACTCGTCCAACAAGGACGAGGCTGCTTTATCATTTCTACAATATAGAAAACAAGATAAAATAAGACCTCCCCAACCTGAAACACAAAACTCTAAGAAAAAGCGCGATTCCCTTCTTCCTTTAAGCTTTTAATAGTCAAATTACGTGAATGTTTTGCCCCCCCCCCTCTTATCAGCGTCTTATGGGTTCGAAGAAGAATCTTAAGGCAGACGAGTTCCCTTGTCCATCTATTTTACGACTGTAAAATGAGATGCAAAAAAGAAGAAAAAGCATGTTGTTTTGCCATCTCTAAGCAAGAACCACACCCATGGTCAAAGCAAGGCCCTTTTCGCCTTGCTGGAGGGACCATTTTTTTCCTGCGGCAGCAAGAAACTCAAAGTTCCAAGAAAAGGCGCTGGCCATTTCTCTCTGTAAGGGGGTCACAACCAGACAAGTTATCAACGTGACCACTGGACAAAACAAATAGTCACTCCCGTCATGTTTAGTGAGCCACTGAAGACTTATTCTCATTTTTTTTGCACAGCAGATCGTACGAATCTAACTCTTAAACTAAGTTTTTTAAATTGTCATTTTTGCGCCCCCGTTCTGCCTGCGCCATTGGCGGGGGCCAATCTCGACACCCCCTCGGTACGGCCCTGACAAAAACATGCTGGGTCTTGTGGCTTTTAGCTACCGACTGTCGCGTCGGCGTGACACCAGCTTTAGCGCAATTAGGCTTGACTAGAAAAAGTGGGCCGGCCCTGAGCAGCCAGGCGCATTGGGAAACGCCGGCCAGACGGAACCACACGTTTTTCGGGCGGCCGTCCTTAAAGTGTTAATATAATTAAACTAAAAGATGCTTCCGAATAATTTTGATTGCAGTATTGATTCATTAAATGTTTAACCCAACCTAGGTTGCGTACGTAACTGCGTAGAAAAAAAGATGCAGAATTTTAGGAAAACAATTAAAAATTGCTGAGGATTAATTTATTTAAGAAATATAAATTTAAATTTTCATGCGATCTTAGTGCATAAACATTCTAATACTACGAGTAGTACTTATTCCAAAGACACTTCAAGTCTGAGTCGAATTTTAGAAGGTTCTTTACTATTTACAGGTTGAAATATGGAATCTGACTTGAAGAGAGATAGAGACTTGAGATTATTAATAATAATAATAATAAAAATTCGGGTTGAAATCTTAAAATTTCCAAAAGCACTAGAATTCCAGTTTTCCTTAAACGCAATCAGAAAAAAACAGCCCTATACCTGTATTCAATTTACTGTACTGCTCTATATTACTAAAATACTTGCATATACACGCATACATAATGTGACCATACGTCCCCTTTTTAGATAGCCTGCAGCGAACTGTAGGAAAACAGTACAGAGTACTTTAATCCGAAACATTATTAAAAAATTGCAACGTGAAAATTATTATTATACAGCAAGCAAAATATGCGAGAAAAATAAACACGTTAAAACACTGATCGAAGTCATTCAGTTGAAGGTTATGACGTATCCTGCGCTCTGCACCGTCAGCTAATGAAATTGCAATAATGCATGCTGGGAAAGCTCCGGAGAAATTTCTGTGGGAGAATGCTCGCTAGAGAAAAATCTCTTTGAACTGACCAGGAAAAAATTGATTAAAAAAAAACGGAAAAAGATATTTTAACCGTTCTAGTTTTAAATGCGACAGAAACGTTCCAGTCATAAGCTGAAAAAAAGTTAAATTGATAGCGTTAATAGAACGTCGGATGCGAGAATTTTAAGAAATCTTAACTGAAAATTAACATAAGAGTGACTATTTTTCAAAAGTTTCTCAAAATTTAGTAAATTACGTTAGAACGGCGTTGCCCGTGGTATGATGAATTTCAACAAAAAATTTTTAAAAGCCCACAATGACATAAAATAAATTTTTGAAAACAAAATCAATACAAAAAAATATTATTTATTTTGACCGCTTATTTTTCCTCGCGACAATGACATTAACTGAAGATAAGTTTTTTTTAAAGCGACAATGAACTTATAATTTTGCTGCAAACGATACTATTAGAATTCAAAATGAGTAAAAACAATCAGCTGGTTCGCTCGCAAAAATGGAGTTCAATAATTCAGTCAGGCTGACGCCTTAAAATCTTGAATCCTGTTTAAAATAGTTAAATTGGTGACATTAGATACTTTGAATTAAAGCCATTCAACGAAATGATTTCAAATTGAAGTTACAGTACAAAATAAACCGACATTTTCGAAAAAAAAATTTTAGGATTTAAAAGATCGATTCCTATAAACCAGGTAAAAGGTTAAAGAATGAAAACTGAATGAAGTTTTAAACGATTTTAAATGGAACAATACGACAAACATAATTTCTGTGGTATTTAAATACCACCAAAATGAATGAGAGAAGAAGGGAAAAAAAGAGATGAAATCGTCCACTTCAGGTTTAAACTTTGAAGCCACATTATGTAAAACACTAATTAAAAGAATGTTCTATCGACGCGTTTAAAACAAAGGGATCATGACGTCACGTGCTCTTTCTCTGTTGTTTCGACAAAATGCATGCTGGGAATAGAACACCACGACCTTGGTTATGAAGAATCGAGGAGGTAAAAATTGCAGAGAAAATATTTTAACATTTCAGGAAAAAAAATTAATTAATATTCAACCATAACATATATTTTAACCGTTTGAAAAAGAAAATTGTTTGTTCTATCCAATGGTGCATCGATTGTTTTTCAACTATCATTAGAAAAGATACTACAGCCGTAAACGTGCCGAAAATGACCCAAAACAACACAAAACATTAGATAAAAAAGGTTCTAGATTAAATTTTAAAATTCCGGCTTCGAGGTGCATTGAGTCACCACCTGTGTGCCAAATTTCATAGCTGTAAGTGCGATAGATTCGTCTGGACATCGCTTTCGCACACACACATACACACAAACATTGTATTTTATAAGTATAGATTAAAATTCATCTGTGTTTAATATTTCAGAATTTTATCAAGAAAATTTTTTTCCGAAATATAGCCGACTGTTGTCAGTTGGTAACAAATGGTTTTTTAGCCATAAACCCTACTTAAAACAAAATAGGATTTTTTAAAATCAATCAAAATAGGATTTTTAAAATCAATTTTTTAAAGATCAGGAATTTAGGGGTTAAGTAGGAATGCAGAACTGTGATTTAATCCTAAACAAAATATTTCATTTAAAAACTGTTCAATTTTTAGTAGAAAATAGTCAGATTACAGGTTTTTCTTGGAACAAAATATTTTTGAATATTTGACTGGGATATTAATTTGTTCCCCCATAAAATGTGGTATTACATTGACATTACAAGCGGAACTTTTGTATTTTAAGAAGCAGTTAACTGTTTCGGCATTTTGAAGATATTACTTTCCGGTTGGCTTGCCGCTTTATCACTAATTTGTGATTATTACAACTAGTATATTAGTGAAAGTTTTCGTAAACTATGACTTACGGAACCGAATGTAAAAGCAAATTCTTTATTTAACTTTCTTTTTTTAATGAGAACTCAATACTAATGTTTCTCAACTGATAAAATAAACTGAGTAAATCGTAAATTGTTGTAATGACAATAAAATAAACATTTTAGACATAGATTGCAGGTCAACATTAAATGTGATTTCAGGCAGAAGTTCTATAAAACTGTTTTACGCGAAGAGAGCTTGCAATTTTTGAAGGGATAAAAAAATTGACCTCCTAGAACAAAATAGCAGTGACAAAATTTTTTTCTTTCTTTATTTTTTTAGTTTTAAAAATAATATCACAAACATTTCCTTTGAAGGCAAAATTTAATGCACATTCATTGTTATGCCAGTGAAGCCATTATAATGGAAAACATAACTTTCTTTTCTATCTACATTTTTATAAGCCAACGTTGAATAACAAGCCTCATGTTTGCTTAAAGAATCGTGTTAGAAAATCATTAATACAAGGTACATTTTTAAAGTACAAGTGGCGGTGAATTTTAATGCCAAGTTAGTCGTTAATGTGATTATATGCTCTTTGCTTTTTTCAACAAGATTTCCGAAACAGTTTTTTTAACAGTTTAATTTTTTTCTTTGAATTAACAAGTAAAATTTTGAAAAATTAATTTGGTAAATGGAATCAAGATATAAGCGCACTAATTAAGCTTTTGCAGTTTGTTGTACATAGAAAATTTGTAAAAGTTTTGTTTTTTAGAAGCATGATCTAAAATCGAACATTAGTAGAGATCAGAATGATAATTTGAGATATATTTACTAGTTAAAAATGTTTGATTAAAGTAAAAGAAAGACATAACTTATTTGCAGGAAATTCATTTTAAATAATTCTTATAATCTCTCTTGCGCTTAAGTGATCAAACAAATAATTTAGTATTAAGTGAGCGCAATAACATTTTTAGAATCTTTTGTTTCAGTGCCAGAACCTTAAATTAAGTGTTTTCAAGCAAGATTGAGAAGTTATTTGTCATAGTATCCTTAATAATATAATAAATGTGAAAGTGTGTCTGTCTGTCTGTCTTTCTGTCTGTCTGTTTGTTACGCTTTCACGGCAAAACTACCAAACCGATTAGGATGAAAATTGGCAGAGTTGTAGCTTGAAACCCAGGAACGGACATAGGGTAGGTGAAATCACGTTAAATTCATTATTTTTGACTACAGAAAATAATTAACAAAGAAAGCCCATTGACTCCGCGATTCGCGATGAAGATTATTTTATTTTTCAATCAACTTTCACGTGATCCTTCAGGAATGCGAAAACATGTGGAATAAATTATTTTTAAAATGAACTATCACGTGATCCTTTTTTCCGCTGTAACTTCGAAACGCATTGTCCGATAAACATTATTTTTATACCATCTTAAAGTTCAAAAATTTACCTTTTCAACGATATCAATTTATTTTCTGTGACATTTTTCTTCAACTTTTATTAATTTTTTAAAGTTCAATAACTTTAATTACGTGCAAACGATTTGGAAATAACGCAAATTTATAGCTACTCCGTTGCTAGGCAACGGTTAGACTTCGAACTAATTTACCTTTATTTCTGAAAATTTTGCTTATCTTTATAAATATCTATAAAATAAGGCAGACATTACATGTGTTTGTCTGTCTGTCGGTCGGTCACAAGAACTCCTCCTAAACGGTGAAAGGCAGCGACATGAAATTTACACACGACATTCTAGAGCATATTTCTAGGTCAAAGGTGCTATTTTCAACTTTCAGAGTTAATTAGTTCTTAAGATATTTAATTAAATAGCGAAAATTAGCCGCTTTTAAGCCTAATGCTTAGACGTTTTTTGCCAATAACTTCTGAAATATTTATTAGACAACAATTATTTTTATGCCATTTTGAAGACCAGAAAATTATCTTTTTAATGCTATTAATTCCATTGCGATGAAATGCTTTCTCTGATTGTTATTAAAGTTTAAAAATATATTTTTAACGTAATTTCTAACAATACTTTTTATTTTTATAGAAATAAATTCAAGCCAAATTACTGTTTCGCGCGCGGGCTTTTGCCAGTTTTAAAGTTAATATAAGAAAATATTGCTTTCTTTGTCCATAAACAACAAAGGACACTTTACACTTCCTGTTGTGGTAGCATTTACAGCTTTTAATACGGTTACACAGTGATCCAATGACGTTAGTGAATTATTCTCTCGATGTTTTGTTTAATTTTCACAGTGAGATATTACAGAATATCCTTCTGTAGATACGGTAATGGGCATTAACAAGGAACATCATATTCTGTAGAGCTCTTCAAGATCTTAGAATTGTCAGGGGCACCTTCCCACAAGCCGAGATTGAAAGTCGGTGTGCCAGTACTACTAATACGTAACCTCGATATACCGAGACTGCGTAATGGCACACGGTTACAAATTACACACCTAGGTACAAACGTCGTGAAAGCTACTGTTATGACTGCTATAGGAGAAGAGAGAGTGTTTTAATTCCACGCCTTCCGATAACACCGAAGGATTTATCATCTCAGTTCAAAAGGTAACAAATCCCGTTAAAAATATTATTTCCCAGGCTCAGGGCCAAACACTGAAAGTGGCAGTCGTACATTTGGAAAAACCATATTTTTCGCATGGGCAACTATATGTGGCGTGTTCACGTGTGTCCAGCCCACACAACCTCTACATCCGTGCAAATAACGTGGTATACAAAAGTATATTAGCATAGATAAACATTTTACGTAACTATATCAGCATACATGTACAGTACACTCCTGTCAGCCATCCAATTAATTATTATCAACTGTCAGAACTTTTACTTTCCCCTTTCAAAATGCAACAAAACATTTACATTCGTGAATTAAAAAAAAGAATAATTCAAATTCTTCGCGCACGAAGTCGCGGGTAACAGCTAGTTTTTAACAAAGTTTAATAGTGAGTTATATTTAAAACATGATTTTCATGACTTTAAATCACATAAATAAAGAAGTATCGACGTACCGTGACTCATTTCTTCGAGAGAGAAGGTGCCAGAAGAGTCACAATCTTTAAAAAAAATTAACAGGAAAAAAAATCTGCTCAAGAATATTCAGGATTGCAGTTCCACTCTGAAACATTTAAAAAAATTCTTATGCCGGACATCATATTTAAACCATCAGCCTCCGTTGAGAAGACTTGTACAGCTTTGTTTCAAGCGTAAAATCTTCCCAATTTGCGAAATCACTCTCCACAACGATACAGTTAAAAAACAAATTGTAGCACTTTTTTTTGATTCCAATCTGTTTGGTCATAAATAGACTCAACTGATGCTGACGTGACACTCGTTAAATGTGCTATAGTCCAGTCATTAGGTGCTAAAAAGGGATAGTTTAAAACAAATTCTGGTGGAGTCGTAATTTTTTGCTCCTATATGTCTTTTGGGGTGCTGATTACGAATCTGAGGCTTCCCACCAAAAAGTTTTGTTGGAATTTTAGTTATAGCCAAAAAACATGAAAAAAAAATGGACTTTCTCCTAGTTTTTTTACTTATAACTACCGTTTAGGCGCTATAACTGGTTGAAGTTTGACGAATGTTTGACTTACCTGCTAGCGCGGTTTGAACAACTAGAAACCATCCTATCTGTATGCGCGAAATTATCTATCTTACTAAATAAATTTCTGCTTAATTAATATACTTTTTCTATCGTAAAGCTCTTTTCTCAAATAGAGATTTTATCAGTTATATTATGAATATACTTACATAATCTGCACAAAATTCGTTCTAAATCTTTCTACCCCTGATATTACCTGACTTCCGCTTTCGCGGTTGCGAAGTAAACAACAGAGTAAATCTCAAGAATTTTTTAATAAGTTAGGAGACTTCACAGGATTTTAATGCTGAACGCAGTGTGTATATTATTGATGGAGGCTACTTGCTGCACAGAGTCATCTGGAACAGGGGTTCACCTTTTTCATCAATTTGTGATAATTATATAACATATGTTCGTACAAAGTACAAATCAACTGTTCTAATAATTTTCGATGGCTATCCCGAAAATGAAACAACAGGAGGCACTAAATGTGCAGAACGGGCCAGAAGAACACGCAAACAAATGTCAAGCGAAGTAATGTTTGATGAAACGATGATACCAACAGTTCTCCAAGAAAAATTCCTGGTCAATCCTAAGTACAAGGATCGACTCATCTCCATGCTGATGAACAAGTTCTTCTCATTAAATATGATATGCAAGAAAGCAGACGAAGGTACTGATTGTTTAATTGTGAACTCACCTCTACCTTGGCCCCAACACATCCGTCTGCGGTTGTCAAGATGGTGAAGATATCGACCTTTTAGTCATCTTAATAGGCATTTGCACCTTTGAAAACGGATATTTCCTAAAACTAGGAAAAGGGAAAATCGCTGAAAATATATTTTCTCCTCACACTGCTTTAGAAAAAACAATCGCCGACAATATTTTATTCATACATTACATGAGAGGATGTGACACCACATCACCTCTTTTTAATTATGTTAAATTCAAGTTTGTGCAGACTTTGAAAAACAATAATGATCTCCTCAAAGTAATTGAAATTTTTAAGAACCCGGATATGACACCTGAAGCTGTTGTGGATGTAGGGAACCTCTTTATTGCGGCATTGTATGGCTACCCAATAACTACCTCGGATACACCATCCTTGAATAATGTTTCTACAAATGTTACATGAAATCTTCATTTAACAAGAGTAGCAACATGGCTTCGCAGCTGCCCACCAACATTCCCTAAAAGTTTACTATCAGATCCAGCACTGGCTTGACAATAAAAAGAGACCTGAAGACTGGGGTTAGGAAAGAACAATCAGTGGGCTCCAACCTGTCAAATCTCTGAAGCCCCTGCACCTGACTCTATCCTGCAAGCGCAAGAAGAGATGCATGAGAAATTGCAGCTGTAGGAAGGCCAGACTGTTTTGTTCAGTGCTGTGTCTTCATTGTTGGGACAACTGCAATTACAGGAAGATTCAAGTAATTAATAGAGATGAGGATGATGATCATGAACCAATACTTATAGCTCATTTAGTTGAGGCGTCTTTATCTTTGCATGTCGAGGAAGACACAGATGATCTTCCAAAAGATATTGGGCCATAAGCTTCAAAGCGAGCAATATAAAGTGAAGAGACCGGGTAATGTATGTAGATACTAAGATAATATTTATGAGTGTAGGTTGTATTATTATTATTATTATTATTATTATTATTAAGTTATTATGACGTGTAAAGTTTAGAATGTTAACTTTTTTCTTCACGTCATTTTTTTCTTGGTTACTATAGATACCAAGTTATTTAAATTAATTAATAGAAATTAATGAAGTTTAATTAAAAACTACACTAAGTACTTTTAGTTGTTCGTAAATAACATTATTGTGAAAGTGGCTTTAAATTTCCATCAATATCAGCCTTTTTAGAGGTAATCAAGGAATTTTATTCATAACTAGTACTTATTCCCGGCGTTGCTCTGGACTAAATTACTTTCATGTCTAATATAACAGATGAAAAATGTATTGGCACAAAGAACATTACGGTAGAAGAAGTGTATTAACAAATAAAGTGTATTAATAGTAAGATAGTAAATTTTAGTGCATACAAATAGGAAGTTTTGTTATTGTTCAATCCGCTCTAGCATGCAAGTCAAACTTCCGCCAAATTTCAACCAGTTATAGCGCCTAAACGGTACGCGTAACGAAAAGATAGTAGAAACATAAATTGTAGGAAATTTTGTGCTGATTATTTTGATATATGATGATAATATAAAAAGGTTTATAGTTTTTGAGTTATAAGCAAAAAACTGGGGGAAAGTCAATTTTTTTCATGTTTTTTGGCTATAACTAAAATTCCAACAAAAGTTTTAATGGGAAACCTTAGATTCGCACTCAGCACCCCAAAAAACATATGGGAGCAAAAAATTACGACTCCACCAGAATTTGTTTTAAAAAAAACTACCTAATGACTGGGCTACTATGCAAATTTAATTTGGCGTCTTTGCTGTGCGGTATAAATAATGAGGTCGCAACACTGCGTCAGGAAGGTATGATTAGATATCAGATGACACGTGCAGTTACGTTTGACATTTGACTCTAATGTCAATTAAACTGATTACATAATACCGCAACTAAGCAGATTTCATAGCCGATTGATCAAGCAAATAATTTAGTATTAAGTGAATGCAATAGCAATTTTATAAACTTTTGTTTCAGTGCCAGAACCTTAAATTAAGAATTTTCAAGCAAGATTGGGAAGTTATTTGTCATAGTATTTTTAATAAAGTTGAATAGACAGTTATATTTAAAACATGATTTTCATTACTTTAAGCCACATAAGAAAAGAAGTATCGACGTACTGTGACTCATTTCTTCGAGAGAGAAGGTTCCAGAAGAGTATTCAATGTTTTATTGTGATGTCATCGGAAAAGTTTCTAATATCCTACATGTAAGAGTCACAATCTTAAAAAAAATCAACAGGAAAAAAAATTGCTGAAGAAATTTAGGATTGCAGTTCCATTCTGAATCATTTAAAAAAATTCCCATGCAAGACATAATTTTTTAAGCCATCAGCCTCCGTTGAGAAGACCAGAACAATCTTGTTTCAAGCGTAAAATCTTCACAATTTGCGGAATCACTCTCCACAACGATACAATTTAAAAAAAATTGTAGCACTTTTTTTATTTCAATCTGTTTGGTCATAAATAGACTCAAATGATGTTCACGTGACACTCGTTAAATGCGCTATGCCAATTTAATTTGGCGTCTTTGCTGTGCGGTATAAATAATGACGTCGCAACAATGCGTCAGGAAGGTATGATTAGATATCAGATGACACGCGCGCAGTTACGTTTGACATTTGACTCTAATGTCAATAATCTGATTGCATAGTACCGCAACTAAATAGATTTCATAGCAGATTCAAATCTCCCCTGTTTTAGAAGATAGATGTTAGATTAACAGATATATCCTCTGCATAAATGTCTTGAACATAGTGACAAATATTTTTAAATTTTAGTTGTAGACTTTTAATTACCATATTTTTTGGTGCATCATCGTCATACCTAAATCCTTGGTATGGCAGTGCTGCATTCAACTTACAAAAAATATTTAGTATGGGAATATAGTACATAGTAAGGCTAAAATCCCTCTTCTTGTAAATCGCATTGCTTGTAGTTCTAGTAATGAGAGCGGTAAAGCAAATGCAGAGTTCAATACACTTTTAGACAGATTGATTGGATTGAAATTTCGGAACTAACAAATAACTAAATTGAATGATTTTTAATGTTTTAAATATTCTCTTTAGAGTTTTGGTAGTCTTCTAGAAAGGAAAATCTTGTTGTATGTTTATTTATTTCTTTAAAAAACGAATTATAATGATAACGCTTCTTTATGCTAAATATTGATTTTATCTACGAGGATGGATCCCAAAAAAAAGTTTGAAAGGGTAATAAAAATTATTCATCAACATTAGACAGAAAATACAAAAGGGAATTAAAAGGCATACTTTCCGATCACTTTTCCACATAATCACCAAATATATTTAGGCATTTATCTAAACGCAGGACCAACTTGTTTAAGGTAGAAATCACGTTCTTGCCCATTGAGCCAATTCTCGGCAGTTGTTTTCACAACACTGTTTAAAGAGAACCTTGTTCCAGATAAATGTTTGGAACCTAGATTAAGTTTAAAATCTGGGATATATGGAGGGGGGTGACTTCAAATTTCCCACTTGAACTTTTGCAACAATTCTTTAGTTTTGCGAGCAGTATGGGTATTGTCATGTAGGAGGATGACACCATCACTCAACATGCCAGGGCGTTTGCGTCGGATTGATGGCTTCACGATGGCCCAGTGGCCATTTCCTTTTTCCGAAATTGAATGACACTTATCTGGCGCAATAAGTGTTCCTTCAATTTCGGTTAGGTTCTCTTCAGACGGTGATGTGAAAACAGCAGCCGAGAACTGGCACAATGGGCAAGGACGTGATTTCTACAAAGTCGGGTTAAACAAGTTGGTCCTGCTTTCAGATAAATACCTAAATAGATTTGGTGATTATGTAGAAAAGTGGTTGGTAAATATGCCTCATAATTCCCTTTTGTATTTTCTGTCTACTATAAATGAATAATTATTTTATCACTCTTGCAAACTTTTTGGTATTTAAATGTAGTAAAATTACGGAGTTGAAACTTGAAATTTTTTTATATATGATAGAAATGCTGCAGGATCCAGCAAAATAGCTCATGAATTAGTTTTAAAATAAAACATAACAATAAAAAATTCCAGTTCTCCAAGAAATTTTAATTTTCCTCTTCGTATAAGAATTACTCGAATGTATGTTGCATTAAGTTGCGTTTTGTATTTTATCATGCAAAACTTATTTATCACGAGTAAAATGCATTCTTATCATGATGAAAAAAGAAATCTTCTGGTGACGTAAATCATCAATAAATTGACATAAATCATCAAAAATATTTTCAATAAGTTTGAAAATATTTTTTTTTATCTTCGTAACGATGAAAACTCAACTGATTTCGTCAAAAATTAGCACTGATTATCGCGTTTTATCAATTACTGAAAAGTCTGATACCAAAAAAGTGAGGAATATCATTAAGATAATGAAAATTTAGTTTTACCTCTGTAACGATGAAAAGTCAACTGATTATTACTGAAAAGTTAGATACAAATAAAGTGAGAAATATGTTAACCGATAAGATCCAAATTGTCAGAATGCTTGAAAGATTAAAATACAAAAAATTGTCCATGAGACATGTATAATTTAAACCATTCCAGATCCTGTTTCAGTTAAGGTCAAATTCTGTTATATTTTTGATTAAGAAACAAAAATGAATGAACTATTAAGGAGTTATTGGAGACACATGTAGAATCAGATCTGTTCTGCAAGCGTTTCCAATTTATTCAAAGTAATTCATGCATTTATGCGTAACTGATGATGATAAGACTGTTGCAAAGAACATAGGAGTTTTAATTTCCAACACAATTTCTATTACTTTCATGGAAGATCTTCTCCCTAGAGCATAAAATATTTTACTAGAGGTGCAGATAATTCTGATGTTAATTCTTTGATAGATTCGAATGTTATTTCTTTGATCAATTTTTCTCTGCAATTAGTGGTGGCTTAAAATTCTTTAGATATTTTGTTTCAAAGAACACATTTACTGTGCCTGAAAAATTGATTATGTTTATGTTTTAACTGCAAGGTTAATTAAATGTAGTTAAAAAATGTGGAACTTAACATTCATGCGCATTATCTTTCTTTTAACATCATATTTTTTCGAATCACATTTGCTTTCAATTTTGCTGGTTGGTTCTCAGGAATTGATTCAATGGATATAAACAGTGGCATGTTTTCAATGTTAATCGAAATGAATAATAGAAATATAAATTAAAATGTAAAAATTATAAATAAGAAACAGAAGATTTAAATAAAAAACGATGACAATACACCTTTTTGCGTGCTCAACGCAACTGCATCAAGTGATTGTATCAACAAAGGAATTACAACAATTAATATTTAAAACACATAAAATAGATAAATTAAATTATAATTTTACTTATTAATTTATAGTTAATATCTTTGTTAAATTTTGATAATTATAACTGTTAATTGAAATTACTAATCAGATTAAACTGGATATAAGTTTAGAGTTTATTCGCATGTAACACTCTCTTGAAGAATCATAATTATGCTGTTTAGAGATTTGGTAGTAGCTGTTCGTTATAATAAAGCAATAATTTTTAAAGATCTGTGTGCAATGTGGCAAAAAATAACAGAATAAAGCAAAGCGTTACTTTGCTGATTCTTCAACACTTAGAGTAGAAAGAAAAAAATAAAAATATCGGATGAGGGAAAGAAAAAAAGAATTCACGATGAATATAGACATTTCAATGAAAATAATTTGACATGGTTTTTTTTCATTCCTATCAGGTCTGACAGACCTTCTTAATACAAAATTTTCACATTCAAGTAAATGATGCTATAAAAATAATAAAATGCATGAAAGATTTACAAATCTTATACAAGCAATTTATTCATAAACTGTTTGCAGTATGAAACGAATCTATTTCAATTAATATTGCTTTTTGTTTCCTATAACGACTCAGTTGTCTTGTGAATATTTAATTAACCTTAGCAAAATTTTTGGCAGTTTGAAAAAGATCACTGGAGTGACGGTTTTCATAACTTAAGTTTTGATAAAACACCTCCATTTTAAGCAAGAAAATGCAATTCGAAAAATGGTCCGTTTTTTAGTCATAAGTTTAATAAAGCTTCTCTCCAAATGGAAAACTTTTAAAAGTATTTCTTTTATTAATTTTGTTTAATTATGGTTCATGTTAAAACAACGTTCCCAATTGAAGAGCTGAGTGGCTGAACATGTTACAGTGACAATTAAGCGAATTTTAGAAAACGAGCTTTAAAGTTTAAAGGTTACATTTTTTTATTTTTTCACTCAATTATAGAGAAAATTAATAATCTTTTGCACTTAACATGTTTTTCGATACACGCGTCAAAAAAACCTTCCTTTGCTTAGTCATGGAAGAACATGTTAAGTGCATTTTACTTTCTCTACAACATAATAGTGGTAGATTAAATATATGCAAATAACAATGAATCGGCAAAATTGTATTACTATAAAGCTCTATATATTTTCAACACAAGTTGAACAACAAAAATAAAGCAAATTGGATGTTGAAATAGCACACAAACACACAAGAAGATCACAAAATAATATGTAAGTTTGGGAAACAATAAAATTAAGAGTATTAATTTTTTGAACTACTAATTTGTTGGTTGCCATAAACATTATCATCGTATTTTTACAATTTCATTTAACATGGCTTTTTTTGTGAAAATAGAATTCTAAAATTCATTTTTCATTCACTTACTAGTGCAATTTGAAATTTTGTACACTTGTGAGTTCTTGATGACAATAAACTATTTTAATATTTTAAGAACTCGGTTATCAATTGATTGCTTAGCGTAAGTAAATTTTCGTTCCATAATTTCAGAAAAATTATTATAATATTTCATAATACCTATAAAAATAAATTCCAAATAAAAGACTAAAAAGTAGAAAATAATTAAGATAAGGAAATTTGCTTTTCAGCTCAATAATAAGAGTGTAGTTTTTAAAAATGATTTTAAAAATAAATGTATAAAATGATTTTGTTGTTGTAGTCGTTAAGTAAGGAACAGGCCGAGTTAATAACTATTTTTTATTTATTATGGGAGAGTAGCGGGATATACGTACATCTCGTATGAAAGTTTCAAGTCGAAAGAGAGCAGAAAATCCCTGCGTTCTCTCAGATAGGGGATTAACATATAGACACGTGATCAAAGTGAAGGGAATAATTGCTATTTTTAGTAAATTACGTAAGTGTTTTCGGGAAAATTCTGGCCCCAAGAAGACGCCGTCATGATTTTCTGTGGGTGCGTGAAAGCGATTAAAATATTCTTTTAGTAATAAATATGCCAAAGCGTGAGATTTAATATACCTCCAGAAAGGGAAAAAAAGCGAAACTGGAGTTTAAGAAAAGTGATTTCGGAATACATTAATATTGTACTAAGATTTTAAAA
>BGPR01003064.1:36776-61691 GCA_013235015.1 Araneus ventricosus | reverse complement strand
AGCCAACTAAGCTAAACTCATAAGTTCTAAAAACAATATTAGAATACCATTCGTTTGAAGAAAAATTGTTCAGAAACCATTCTTTTTAAATGCCGAGTAAAGGGAGAATTTCAAATTGTTGCAGAATACTGAAAGTCAAATTTCAAAATTTTAATTTTCAGGATGATAGTAGAAAATTATCCCTATTTTTTGACGTGTTTAGAAATTGCGCAGATAATTGATTGTTTTGCGCATTATTATGAAACAGCCTGTTGCGCCAAGCAGATTACAATGGTTTAAATCTAGTTTCATAATTAAATTGCAGAGTGGTAAAGAAATATTGTCTAACCCATGTTTATAGCTTGATTTTGATTGCAATTTAATTCTGATTTCCACTCTTTACTGATTCTATACGGTACGAAAAAAAACTTCTCAAGGCAATTACAATCTTAAAATAAAAAGTTTTATTGTTAAGCAGTTGATATGCTCATTTATAATTTTGGTTTAGTAGAAAACTAAGAATTGAAAGATTCTTCCGTGGTAAAATGATACAAGTAAAATTTGCGAAAGCATTTTCGCTCATATATTATTTAGCCCTCTTATGAAGTGTGAATGAAGTGCTTCTTGGTTACAGTTGTTCAAAGCGTGTACTGTGAAAATTCGAAGGCAAGTTCTTAAGATTACATCAGACTAAGTCCTTTCAGGCCTAAAAAAGCTTTTCTAACCCACTGGTGCATATATTTACAAGCTGGCTTATATGCTACTATTTAACTACTTACTGCTTATCATAATTACTTAAAAGTACATGTTTTCTGATTAAAGTTTTTATTTAAATGAACAATATATTATGCTAGAGAAGACAAACGAGACATTAATATGGACCAGAGACAATAAGGTGGAAACATCGAACAACGCAAACTAGACCTCATTAGGAGTGTCTTAGGCATCGAAGTGGAACCCTTTGAAGGGGATTTGTACTATCAGCGATGGGAACGTTAACCAGACACAGCACCGTTATTGCGCCTCTAGGAGAATGAGAGCCTACATATTAATTCGGGCAGCTTCTTATCCTCCTGCTCGAGGAGCCTGACCCCGGAGGGTCAGATCATAAAATAAAATATAAACCAAAAACCAAGTTACCCCACTTTGCCTAAGCATTCGGGGTAAAATGAAGAACGGCTGTCACGACAGCTTGGGTACTGAGCCCAGAGTAATAACAGCTATCACAGGCCACGGTCCAACACCTCCCGAAGGAGTTACGTTCCGTCATCGGAGTAGGATAACTCAACCCACACCATTACTATACTCGCTAGGGAAGCGGGAATCCTCCTACTTATACGATTATTTCTCATCCACGTAGTCGTGGTGCCCCCCTGCAGTGGGGTAAATAAAATATAAAGCAAAACAATAACAACAACAAAATAAAACTATTGTATAGCAACGGATTCGGAAACCCTCCGCGCTTTTGCGCATGCGCCGGGCGGAGTTATTTTCATGAAAATAAGGGGAAAGTGAAGAATGGAAGGGTGATGTTTACATTTTACTGAGTGTGATCTAACAAAGAATTCCGGAAAAGGGCTCATATGACTCATTGCCTGACACCCCTTTCCGGTGTAAAATCGTCCAAAAGTGGTAGTCTCGGAATCCGTTGCTGAACAGTAGTTCAAAGATAAAAAGTATTGTTTTTAATACTAAGGGCAGTATCTATACCATGCGCAGTTGATTCCTAATTAGAGGTGGCAATGGCCACTTCATGTTTATCACGTCAGAATGAATCGACTTCATTAGAGATTCTTACGTGCATTCAATGCATACGAAATAAGAACAAGAAATAATCATAATTTCATCATGAAAGAAAATAATTTTCGGTAAAAAAATTCTTAGTTTCATTTCTAAGCAACATGAAATAAATAGTAATAAAAACAGCACAAGGTTTTTTGAAAACAAGAATGAATTAAGTTAATTTTTCAGACCATCTAGCAAATGCTGTCATAACATATTTTTCGGATATTATCTATAGAAGGATCCTGGAGGTCCAAGGAATGTCTAACCAAAATTAAAAAAATTATAATTTTTTTCTCCTTTACTTAATTGCAGTGGACCATATGTAACAAAGCAACAAATCTTCTCTTCCAGCCGAGCTATTCAATGTTTAAATTAAATTTGTTTCCGAGTTTCTTTGTTATGAATATCTAAATGCGATCGCCTAATTCAGTCTTCTTCTGGAACACCTTTAGAATGTCGAATCAATAAATTAAATGAATAATGCTTTCTTTGTAGCCTGGGATCTTCCTTTTTTGATTCTCTTTTACCAATGTCCAGACTCGTCTTTTTCGTGCTCCCTCTAACAACGATCATAGATGGTAGTTGAAAAGCAATATTAACTGGTCGCATAATAATATGGAAAATTCCTGATTTAAGGCATTAGATAATGGAAATAAAATCTAGTTTATTCAGAACTCTGTACTTTTCTTCTGAAATTGAAAAATCACCATCTTATCATACATACAGGATGATTTAAAATAGTAGCAACGAAATGAAAGGGAAAATCAGATAATGAAAGGAAATTGAAAAGAATTACTTAGGAACTTAGGGGTCACAAACGCTATTTTAAGGCTCTAGAGAGTTGCATATTCAGAACAGGAAGAAATCGAGGTAAGCCTTCTTCAACCGAGCAGTGGGTTTGTTACGAGTGACAACATACAACGTTTCATGTACCGCGATTTAGCTGACATGCATCTTATGTATGGCGGCTTAGCATGGAGAGCAATACATTCAGCAGAATGTTTCTAAATACCGGGAAATTTTCATAATGCGTTTTATTCGTTGCAACAGTAGATGTATATCTCTTCTGGCAAAACTTTTGCATCCCCCTTCTCGCATTATTGTACTAGAAGTGTAATTTGTGCGGAAATGAAATATAAATAATTTTTTAATAATTGAATGTTACTTGTCGTCCTTGGATTATGTATTCTCTTAGAAAAAGTCTAACATTTCGGGAAGGTATTTGTGACCCTATATTCCTATGTAATTTTTGTTTGTTTCCTTATAACTGATCTGTCTTTTAATTTTGCTGACGTTATTTTAAATAATTCTGTATATATATTCCAACGCGCCTCATTTAAATTGAAAAAGTTCCACTTTATTCCAACAAATACTAAAACCCCAGCTGATAGCCCATTGCAGAGCAACTAAGTTAGAGGTTGTTTTGTGTTATTAATTAAATTTGACTATTCCGAAAAGCGTCGAAACATCTTAGCTTAATGAACCTTTTTGAAGCGAAGTAAAAGTTCGTAGAAATAATTTCTGGAATGGAATTCGATTAAAATCAGCATGCATTCGATTTTCGACAAAACGAAAAATAACGAAATTGCAAAGCGCTGAGTAAGAGCAAGCAACAACAATTGAGAGAAAGTGATCTACTTCCATCGCTGCAGCTGTCCTTTAACCCTGTATAACAAATTCTTATTGATAATGAAAGTAGTTCACTGCACCGATCATTGTAATTGAAAAAACGCGCCTTCCACTGAATCCGAACACGTCATCCTTGAATCGGAATTTTAATTTTAATCATTTCTCATAAATTAGATCGGGCCGTGGCGATGATATCTGCAGAAAAAGCATTTTTCATAAGGGTGAGGGTCAAACTTTCGCTGAGAACACACTTCAATTTTCAGATAGATTTTTTCTCACCAACGCCCACCGAAGAGAACAGTTCGCCAGCAGCAAAACAGGCAAAAAATAGACAAAAACAAACACCACACCGATGTTTAACCTTCAATACCGAAGCTCCTATTTCACTGCAGCAATCAAAACAAAGATGTAAATAAAAGGTATTAAAAAAATAACAAGAAGAGAGAAAACGTGAAACCGACCACAGTAAAGTGCACTTGACCTAGATAGAATCCGGCGGTAAACGGCGAGCTATTCGACACGCCCGAACAGCTGTACGATGAAGTTAACCTCAAGAACAGTTGTTGGTAGAATTAAGATCGGTCTTTTTGTTGCGCTTTTACCACTCGTTATTGTATTCTGACCACGCATTGTCTGAAACTGAGTTTGGTGTCAATAATTTATACCGGCGTTCTATGGAAGTGGCAGAATGAAAAAAAGATAGAACACGATAATGGTGTTAGGGAATGACTGTCACAAGCTTTTATCGCTAACGAGTGGTTTGTCACATCGGCGCTGCTGAATTTCCAAATGGGACGGTAATGAGAGCATTAGGGACTGGAAAGCGTTGACGCTTATGTAACAATTAAGTCGATGTAGGACCATCCAAGCGTGGTAGGTTCTGCTGCAGTGAAGGCTATCTTTTGATAGAAAGAAGTGACGGATGGTCGTTTTAAAGAATACTCACTGTCTCCAACGCCCATGGTTATGAAAGCGAGCTTAGTCAGAAAGCTATAAAGATTGAGTTTATCACGTATTTTGTAACGAGAAGTAATCTTTGCAAAGTTGTAAAAATCGAATCATTTGATTGAATTGGTAGTTGGCAGTTATATCGGTTGGTTGACATTTTATGGCGAAAGAATCGTCAGCTTATTGCTTTAGATATGAATTAAAAATTTATTATTAATTAGATGTTCCCATACTGAATTAATTTAATCATGTAACCAGCAGCATTGCTTTTCCCTCGACTTCCTCGCACACCTATTCGTCACACAATACTGTGCGTTTTGTGATTAGGCTCGTAGTATAGTTAAGAGAAATGTATATACAATTTGGATTTCCTCACGTTGACCGGTTGGGTACAAAACTGGACAAAGATCTACAATTTTGGTGCCAAGATCATATGCTAAATTTCATTTATTTAGCTTGTTATGCTTTGAGTTGTCGTGTTCGCATACAAACGAACAGACAAGCCCTTGGCGAATCTTGGTAGTCTACCTAGATACAGATCTAAAGATCTTATACTAAAATTCATATACTTATCTTGTTTTTGAATTATCATGGCCACAGAGAGAAATAATTCCAAAAATATTTTTTTCTTATTCAAGGAATTCAGTGATCTCATTATTTGACGATTACAATACCTTTTCTTTGTATACTTAAAAGGGGAACGTATTTTGATGGTCTGCTATATGGAAAACTAGTTGTTTCATAGAGCCTTGAGTGAGAAAAGTTTCGGAAGGTTTTGGGGCATTTCTCCAGAGATCTTGCTTTGCACTCTCTTTGAATAATTATATCTTTGAAATTTGTGCAAAGAAGGTTGCTTCTCATAGTTACGTGGCTTAGAGGGTCGATTTGGGTCTCATGCTGGTACATCCTTAAATGTAGATGGATGAGATATCCCGTCTGCTCAGAGTGTGGGTGGGTGTTTCATGCTGATACGTGCTTAGAGTGTAGCTGGGTGTATAATGATGGTATATCCTTGGAATATATTCTACTATTCCTTACATTCTGATCTACTATTTTAAGTTTAAAATTTCCATATAAATTTGATATAATACCAAAAGAAGAAATCAAGAGGAGTAACATTAGGAAAGAGTGAAGACCATGGTATGGGCCATCCCTTCTAATCCCTCTGCCAGAAAATCTTTCGACCAGGAACCGACAAACTGTAGAGCCTCAACGAGGAGAAAGGGTGCTTTATGGTCTTGGCTTTTAGAAGAAAGCGTCTATAATGACGTCTACTCTCCCTTAGAACAGAAATGATCGATTTGGTTTCATGGAACCACAAAGCTCATCGTGCCTTTTCCTTCATCGATGCCATTTCGTTTAAAATTAAATTCTAATTCACCGCTTACGTTTAAGGACTAATTTAGCTATCTATTCGACGATAAATAAAACGTTAAGGTTAGAGCTTTGCAAGGATAAAAATTCTAATTACTATTATCAACTGTTATTTCGTGAACGGTCATTTTGTATTCTTGGAAGGACATAGGATCATTTTGGGAAGGGAATTCTTGATATGGGAAGGCAATACTTAAATTAAAATCAGCTCAAAAATTTCGCAATTTAGTACATACACTTAAACCAAAGGGTATGAAAAATCATTCGATGTATCAATTTATCCAAAACAATATAAAAAAATATATGATTTTTTTCTGTAATTTCATCCCTTTTTCATGTCCCTATCACATTTCTATTTAATAAAAAACATATTTTTCAATATTTTTTTATTTCTTGGGAAAATATACAACGCTAACAGTAAAAGTGTTATTTTAGTGTTCTAGTTTAAAATACTCGTATCATAGAACAATAACAGTGAAAAAATTTCAATTACTTAATAACTTGATAATTATTCAGATTTCTCGGAAGATTATGCTTAACTAATTAATTTTATTTAATAATAAAAAATTAAATTGAATAAATAATTATGGAAGTTATATTGATTGTAATAGACCAACCATTTTAAGCTGCTTCATTTCAAATACTTCGATAGCATTTTATTCAATTGACTTTGATTAAAATATTAGAAAAAATTTTCCATCACATACAAATTAATTTAATTCGTTTGCATGAAATAATAATTAATATACTGTTAGTGTGACATCAATATTATGATTTACTAAAGAAGATCGTGAAACTATTTTTCATCTGCAAGATAATCGTCATTAATTGGATTCTGTGAAATTAATGAACGTGGAGATCTAAAAATGAGATTAAAATTTAATAAAATATCTCATTTGCGATAAGAAATTATCCCGTATCTTGAAAGCACGAAAGTTCTTGAGAAGGTTTGATTATTCCGTACTCAGAAGAGCATACTGAAATAATTTTTAAAAAAACCGAGAACTAAAAGTGCTAATATTTATCGAAAATATAAAATACATTTCTAATTGTACTACTTTCTAGTATGCGAAGAGGAAGTATTGTAATAGAGTAGTCACCGCTTGTAGTGATCACGGATGTTAGGATCAATCGGTTGTACTGTTCAAAATAGAGTGGAACGGATCCGCTGTATCTAAACACATAGGAAATCCGCAGGTTCTAGTGATCAACAATTGGCTTGTGGTGATCGGTTTCGATGGTCAGGCGGGAGAAGCTGAGGCCGACGGAAGGGTCGCAGACCACACGAACCGAATTTCTCTCACTGATCACCACATAAGCCAAGACGAGACATTGTTAGATCTCTTTCTTGTAAAGCGCGTGTAACTGTTTTGTGCTGTGAAAGTATGACTGCAGAGAAAGCTAAATTGCTGGTCATCGACAAAAAGAAGAAACCTCGATGTTTCAAAGGGGTCAAAATCATTATCAGTCGAATACAGAGCGAATTCCATATGAATGATTTATCCAACGAATTACTGAAAATTAAAAGAAAAAAACAGGTTGCTCTCGATAACATTTTTAAGAAAGCTTAAAAAATTTAATACGCATGAATTTTTTCCAATTCTGTACATTTTATCATTTTTCTTTTTCTAATTAAGACGTATGAGAACATACCATCAATGTTATACAGTCTGTTATTGTTATTATTATTATTTGCTATCCTTCTATAGCTATAGACGTATGGTTTTTAAGGCATTTTGGATGTACTGATCATCAGTGGCGGATTGGGTCTGAAAAGAGTGGTTGCGAGGATTAAATGAGGGCCCACCCATATCTATAATCATAATATTAATTCATGCATATATATTTAATTTTTTTATATTTAAAATTACTAATTTAAATCTATAATATTTAATAATTATATATTTAATTTTTTTTTATATATTTTATAGATACATTTTTTATATATAATAATTATTAATTTTAATTATTAATTAAATGCATAATATTTAATAATTATATATTTAATTTAATTTTTTATATATTTTAAATTTTTCCGTGTCCTTAAACTAAGTCCCTTTTAACACCCCTTAATTTTCTACGTTTAAAATAACGAAATTATGATTAAAGTTATTTGATTTTAAATTCCGTAAGTTAAATATTTCGTATATGGTTTTAACGACAAAGTATGAAGGAGAAATGCTGCAGATTGGTAGAGTATCTGTCGAAAGAACCAGGAACCTTTAAAACAAACTTCTATGGATGATTTAGAGTTTAATTTATAATTTTTAAATTTATACTGGTAATGTTTCAGATATTTGTAATTAAATTTTTATCATTAAAGAGATATTTTTGAATTATAAATAATTCAAAAATTTTGTTAAATAGTATTTTTTGAAAATATTGCGAAAACACTCGAAAATCTTGCCTTATTTTTAAGTAAATGAAATTTTAATTTACTTTTCTACTTTAAAAAGTTGACAATTATTTATCTTTTTTTGAAGAGCATGTGTGCCAAATTTCATAAAGATCGAGTCATTATAAAAATGAATTTGTACAAAATACATTCTTATAATGTAAGAAACTTCTTTTGTTGTATTAAAATGCAGTCCATTTTCATTGTTTCGCGAGTTTTTTTATTCCTTCGTTACTTCAAATAAATTTAGTTTTTGATAGATTTTCTATGTTATTTTGATAAATTTATTTATTATCAATGACCTACCTCATCTTTCTCTTCGTCTACCAACCGACTCGTCCATTTTATTAATCGTCTTAATTTGATTATATTAACAAACTTTAAATTCGCCAAATTATTTAATTTTTGTTAAGTTGAAAGTATTAATTGCTACAAAAGACCGAGAAAGAAATCAGTTGTGTAAAGATTAAATAAAAAAGCAGTAGATAGGAAATGTATTAACATTTGAGATAAATTTGATGCAGTATGTTTTTGTATCTAATGAAACTAATGACATAAGTCATTGCATTCAACTGTTAAAAAAGTCTAAAAAACGCGAGATTCAATGAAGATTATTTTTTAAAATTTTGCATAATTATAATCTACAATTATTGCGCTTTTTAGCTCATCTTTCCACTTAAGGCAAGATAATCTTCTTGGAGATTATGTAATTCATTTATTTGTTATAATTAGGTTAAATTTTCACTTTATAATAAGCTTAATAATGCGCAATAATTGTAGATTATAATTATGCAAAATTTAAAAAAATAATCTTCATTGAATCTCGAGGTTTTTTAGACTTTTTTAACAGTTGAATGTAAAGACTTATGTCATTAGTTTCATTAGATATAAAAACACACTGCATCAAAATTTAACTCAAATGGTAATACATTTCCTATCTAATGTTTTTTTTCTTTGCACATCTAATTTCTTTCTCGGTCTTTTGTAGCAATTAATACTTTCAACTTAACAAAAATTAAATAATTTAGCGAATTTAAAGTTTGTTAATATAATCAAATTAAGACAATTAATAATATAGACGAGTCGGTTGGTAGACGAATGCGGCTAGTGTTTAATAATACAAAAACAATGTAAAAATAGAGAAATGATAATTTCAGCTTACCTCTCAATTTTTTTTCTTTCCCTTTGCAAGATATGCTACGTATGTAAATAACACTATGAAACTACGTATAAAAAATAATACTACGTATGAAATAACACTTTTCTCACCAATTATTTTCCATGAAAGACAGACCAATATGGCTGTAATACAAGACCAATAACCAATAAGGCCCTTTCCTCTTCTAAACGCAAACTCACCCCAACGCATAAAGAAAAGTGTGAGTGTCGTCTTTTCATAGATGTCATTTGGTGTCATAGTCACAGTTTTATCCAAGGAAACCTTTTCCTACAGGCGAGTTCCCTTGTATGTATTTATGACAGTAAAATTAAACTACAAAAAAGAAAGAAAAACACCTCTTTTATAAATCTCTCACAAGAACCGCACCCTTTCTGCTCAAGGGATGCAATTTCTACCGTCTTTCCAGGGGCTTCCGAAACCAACAAAAAATCTTAATGGGTATTGCGGCTCGAGTTTGCACAGAAGAGGTACCCTGTTCCAATGGCCCGAGGGCTGGTGGGATGGCTGCAACATTCTGGAGAAACATCTGATCGGAAGATCAAAGGAAGAGGATAGAGACTTCAGTACAGTTCCTACGGGCAGTTGTAATTGCGTATGCGTCTTGGGTCGGTATTCAACCACCCGATGTTCGGCTGATCAAATTTCGACTGCAATAAATCCCCAACGATGGTTGTGGGACGCCGAAGAATGGACCTTGGGTACAGGGCTATTTTATTTATTTGCTTTAGAAAAGCTTACTATAGAGGAAGAGTTCTTTTTCTCTCTCCCACACTTCCTGGGGGGCCCAAATTATCTTCTGCTTAAGGGGGCCCATTTGCCATGGGGCAAGCTGGCAACCCCGCCAGTTCGCCACTGCTGATCATTCGGATGTAGTGCACTTTGGCTTTGTCCCAAAATAATCACTACAAGCGGCGTCCACGGTTGTCAACAATTTTGACCGCGAGATTTTACAGAATCTGCGTGTTTTAAACCTTCCCGAGTTAAAAAAAAACGGTTTTCGGAATTATGCATGTTTGTATATGAACACGATAATTTTACAACGAAACGGAAATTCGGTATGTGATATTCACAGTGAAAATGTAGTCTAGTATCACATTTTGGATGGAATACGTCAAAGAGATGTCTGTCCATCTGCCCGTGCGGATTTGAACACGACAACTCAACATTATATTATTTTCCCTGCGCCACTTACCCTAGTCACATATTCACGGTGACAAAACGTTAATGCGTTACAGCTACCTTTTGTCATACGATGAGGCGGCGAAAAATACTGTTCCCTGGTCGTTGTAAACGCGAACGAAGTCACAGGTGATGACGCAGAAGATGGGAGCACCATTACCGCTCGTTGCAGCCAATTTCACAAAAAAAATTACAAAATTACTTTAGTAAATCCAACAGAAATTCAAACTGTAAATGCTTTAGAAATAACAAAAATTACTAGTAACAAGCTAGAAATTAAAAAAATTGTAACAAGCAAGAAATTACAAAATTTGTAACTAACTAGAAATTACAAATTTTGTAACAAGCTAGAAATTACAAAATTTGTAACAAGCTAGAAATTACAAATTTTGTAACAAGCTAGAAATTACAAAATTTGTAACTAGCTAGAAATTAAAAAATTTGCTACAAGCTAGAAATTACAAAATTTGTAGATCTGTGTCAAATTTTAGAGGAAAGCCATCTACTGTTTGACTGTCTGTCGGTATGTCTGTTCATAAATTAAACATAATAACTCAAACACCCAACAAACTTTATAAAAGAAATCTTGTGTGTGGTCCTGATACCAAAACTGCAAATTTATATTAAATATTGGACCTAATCGATCAATGGAAAGAGGTTCAGAATTCATACTCTATTCTCTTCACTTATACTGAGAATCTTATAAATAAATGCGCCATATGTGGAAGTATACCACTAAGTTGAGGGAAGAATACTCTCTGTGGTTGCATTTTTGAATGCAGTAGATTCCTCTAATCAGGAATAGATGGGGCCAGACCCTGTCCGGAACATCTTAAGTACGGATTAATTGGAATTTGCCTTAAAATTCACGTAATATAAGTTTTAGATGGGTAAATCTATAAAAATTAATGGTTTTTTTTATGAATACATACAACTTTTCCTACCTTCTCAGTCCGGCTTAACCGGATGTCCGGACAAGCAGGATCTGGATTAGCGGGACTCTACTGTATGGAAAGTCAGGAAGAGTACAAAGCAAAGATTAGTAAGGACATCGTAACACGATTCATTTTTTTTTCTTTAAAGATTGTTCGAAAACTTCGATATTGTTTGCATCAACATCATTAGCATTTCTTGTACTGACATTAATATGTCATTATTTCTTGATTTAGAATTCATTATAGTTGGTCTCGCCTCAGTAATTAAAATAATTAAAAAGATTTCCCTTTTCCACAGGAATTTCCTGAGGGAATCGCATTATTTTACCACAAGAAGTTCCTTGCTTCATAAACAAGTTTCGTAATTAATACGAATAATATTGAAGTTAATTAATGACATATGAAAACAAGCTGAAAGTAAGATTCATTTGATGAATATTTAAAAAGGTCACTGAAATACTTTCTTTTAGAATTACTGGACTGTTTTCCATTTATTTTGATTGACCATTAATTTTCTGCTAAGTGGAAATTCACACATCAGATATAAAGGTAAAAAGATTGGTCATCTTCATCTCATCTTGAACTTAATTTATAACCTCTGGAATAAAGTATTTAAGTTTAATAAGATTTTTACCAGATCGTGAAAAAAAGGAAGATTTTGGATGATGTTGACTATTTTTTATTTATAAGTTTTTAATCAACTTGACTGTCGTGTCCTCAAATCTTGAGATCGATTTCTCACCCACTTCCAATCGAGCTGCAGCTTTGAAATTTAGCACAGTGGTGGGTTTCCGGTGTCAATACAATATTATGCAAAAAAATTTACAATCTATACCTATTTTAAACCTAACAAAATGATATCAAAATTTTAGCCCTATATTTGGGTGATAAAGTTTGGAAGGTGGTAACCTCACGTTACGTAGGGTTGTAACAACACCACGAAGCTAACAGAGAATACGCTATACTTTCGGCGCTGCACCGATGAATGACGTAATAGCCCGAGTTTCTACGCGTCTTGGGTTTACTTTCTATTAGATTTCGCCACCAACCAGAAGTAGATTTTTTTTTTTTACTTCGTGTGGTTCAAAAGTTTCGCACTCAAAGTTTCGTCTCTCTGTCTGTGTCGCGCTTTTTTCAGATTCGTAATATGCAATCTTCGTAACGAATATTTAATATGTGTTTTATATTGGAGAATTCGGTAATTGAATTTGGTTTACTATACCTAACATGTCCTGTGTATTCGTGTCAGCCGTCACTAAAACGTAGAAAATAAAATAAATAAATAAAAAAAATAAGGTATAATCTTTTATTCATGCGAAAAAATGAACGCAAAAGTTGAAAATAATTTTTCTGATTAGAACAAAATGCATGGTTCGAATAAAAGCGTGGGCGCCTTTACCTTCTAGGAATATTCCATTTGTTTAAGGAAATTTTCACAAAATATAAAGTGCTATATAAGCGCCCACGATTTTATTCGAACCATGAATTTTATTGTAATCAGAAAAAATATTTTCAACTTTTGCGTTCATTTTTTCTCATGAATAAAAGCTTATACTTTAAACTTTGTTTTTATTTATTTTATTTAATCTATATGACATTTCATCTGATGATAGGATATTCTTAGCCTAAATGACAATTAAAATGATATAGAAAGCATTGTAGGAAAGTAATTGGTGATTCTAATCCCACTTGTCTAGCGACCGAGGGGGGGGGCAAGGGCCCCCGGGTGACAGTTTTAGGGAGCGTCATGGAGGCATTACTGAGTTCATATTATTTTTAAAGCAAAATCGGATGAAGGAGCGTAAAAGTAATTCCACATCCCAGACCCCATTTACACTTTTTAATTCACTGGTGACGACCAGGGAAAAAATCTTAATTTTTCCCTAGAGTCACTTATTCTCGCTGCACCACTGGCCATGGTGACGAAAGGTTAAGGGGAGTTGGAATCCGAAGTCCGTTAACCTTAACCCTGTTACCTCGATGTACCTTTTCTCAAAATCTGTTATAGATTCATTCATGTTTGAAATTTTTTATCCAAGTAAAGTACATCTCTCTCATTATACTGAACTGAGCTTTTTTAAAAAACTCAAAATTTTATTTTTTACAATTTTTTTGTGTCAAAATAGGGTAAAATTTCACTAGGTCTAATTAAATATTTTGTAAATTTATAAAAATTAAAAAATTAACCAAAATCTCATTTCAGTATAATGAGAAAGGTGCACTTTACTAATATAAAAAATTTCAAACATATATCTATAACAGATTTTGAGAAAAGGTACATCGAAATTGCCAATTTCGCATTTATTTGTTCCGACTCAAAACGATTTGTAGAAAATAAGTTTTTGAATTTTTTAAAAAATCAGTTCAGTATAAAGAGAAAGATGTACTTAACTTGTATACAAAATTTCAAACTTGAATCTATAACAGATTTTGAGAAAAGGTACGTCGAAGTAACAGGGTTAGGGTTAACGGACTTCGGGTTCCAACACTCCTTAATGCTTTTAAGTCACTTTTTAAAGTCAAATACGACGATCCCTTTATCATGAGATCTGAGTCAAGATCTCATGACAGAGGTGAAGTGAGGCATCTTCTGTTGGTGAAAGTGACCTTGGAATATCTAGGTAGCATCAGAGGTAAGTGTCTGACTTACTTCTAGTATAAGAGGCAGGTTGCCTTTCAGGAGGGCTTCCAGAGGAAAACTAGTCCATATTAGTGTCTGACTTGGAGGAAGCCCTCTGGAAGCCAACCAGCCCTATCGCAGAGACAAATTCGTTGCTAATTCACACATTGGATTATCAGTTTGTTTTTAATAATACTGATTCAAAACTTAGAGGATAGAAATCATGACCTCTTTTTGCTTCCGACTCATGTTTTTGAGCTATGCCTTAAACCGTTAGACCACTTATGGGCAGGAAAACAATTAACTATGGTAGTAGAAAAGGAGTTCGGTTAAATCTGTGAGTCGCTAACTCATTCGGTTGCAGATATTACCACAGAGCGTTTTCCTTTTAAATTTCTTTAAGAAATAGTCAAGAAAATCAATTTGATTTAAAGCATTTCACCAAAATTTTGTGAAAGTCGTAACTATTTTAATTTGAACTTTGTTTCATTCTTTAATATTAAAGATTTTCGTTTCTTATTTAATTTTTGATTTTGTTTTCGGCTCGAAAAGTATTCACGAGAGGAAAAAAGTCTGAGAAGCTCTGAGTAACATCAGGGTAGAAAATTTCTGTTGTTTAAAATAGGCATAAAAGTATGTCTGGCTGCTTCCTATTGCATTTAAAATTCATTTTATATGCTAAGAAATGCTTTAATACTTAAAATTTGCTTAAGAAGGTTGTTGCTGAAAGAGTTGCGTTTCTTTCAAAAGTACTTAATGCTAAAAATTTCAGATTGTGAAATTTCTTCTATTTTCTTCAAAGAGCAAAGCATTTTGAAGCTTTCCAGAAAAAATTCTATTGATGATATTCTCGTCTGTAGAGGAATATTTATTCTAATTAGTATTTTTTTAATTAATTTTTCATAATTGTAATGCCCTTTCTTTCGAAAAATTATTGTTTTTGCTAAATTTTAGTGGCTAAAAAACTAAAACTATTAATCTTCTTGACAATATATTTTTGTCTTGATATGGACGCAGTTAGGTAATGAAGTGCCAAATCCAAAGCAACTTACTGAGGTATATCTGCTTTCTCAAAACAATTTAGAGAAAAATGCTAATACTGTGTTTTCCGAAAATAAATATTCCATTCTAAGTAGTCAGTTGTGCAACACACATTTTCATTTTCGCAGTTTTCTCATTTTGCTCCTTGGGTTTTTTCCGAATTTGAAAGGCAAGTTGGATGCATTTAGGCCCAGTTTTCAACAGTTAAATACCGAAATCAATAAGATGGTTGTTGGTTCCTCATCTCATAACTATTCCATATGTAAATATATTGTGTTCAAGAATAAAACTTTAAAATTTTATTATGTGATTTTTCTAGAATTGCGCTGATTAATATGCTTGAAAGTGACCTCTGAGAAAGTTAAAAAAAAACAACCCAGGAAACTAGGTTTAGAGATGACTTCGGTTCCTCTAAAAAGGTTGATGAAGTTCTGTCTAGAATATTTGGGTGAGCTCATTGAAATATTTCTTGTATAAATTATTTTGATCTATCTTTGTAAAACACATTATTACTAAAAGAAGTAAGTGTCTTAAAATTCAATCAGTTTATTCGCGCAATTATACTAATATACCACTGAAGAATTAATGGAAAATGAAAAACATATTTATTCTTTTCATGAAACTCTATGAATAGAAATTCGATCTTGGAGAATTGAAAAACATACTTCAAAAATTTTCAAAAACAGGAATTTAACAAAGTATATATTGGCGTAGATACTGAATAGCATTTTTTTTCTTCCAAATTACTTTGTAGAAATCGTTACAGTTTAAAAGTGCATCTAGCAAGTGACGATAATGGTGTATGAAAGTAAGTGTTCTATTTAAAGAATTGCTCATGCATAATACATATGAAATTGGTACTGAGATTAAAATAAATTATATCACTTGCATGAGAATGACTTTGTCATATAGATGATATTGGCGACTTTTGCACACAAACATTATCGCCAAACGACACGAGTTTATTCTGTCCTTATAGTGAATTCCATCTCAACCGCATGTTCAGAACACAGCTGAAAAAAAATAATCTCATGTTTTTGTTTTTACGGCAGATATCAAATAAGAAGTCAAGATATATGACCCATTGCAATAATTAGACTTGATAATGGATTTTTGAGTATTGTTAGTGACATTATTAACGCTAATATGTTTCTGTATCTATTTCAATGCTAATGTTGCACAATCTACCTGATAAAAATGCAACAAAAAACAAGGTAAAACATCCAAGTTTTTAAGAATTGAAGATTGTTATGTTTTTTTGCATTTCCTCAGCTATTTAGGATCGGACGAGTGCTCAGAAAAATTGTGTTCCGCTTGACAGCTGATTTGCCGGACACTTTTTCTCAGACTTCTCTGGAAGATGGATTATCTTTGCGCCAAAAAGACATAAACATCCCGATTTCCCGAAAAGTAGCAGGATTTAAGTTCATTATCTCATAAAAGGTCCTTCTAAAGTTGCAAATGTTAGCATTGACAATAACTATAGGTTTCGGTGCAATTTTTTGTAACCAGTTTCCACAAAAACGGAAATTTTATGCGGAAGTGAAATTAAGTCACTAAACAAAACTAGCAATTACAACTGAAAATAAGATTAAGTATACTTTCTTTTGTTCTAACTTGTATTTGATTTATTGAAGTCTAGTTTTTAAAATGAAGCAGTAGTACTGGAGAAGGAGTAGAACTTCTGAACCATAATCAGATGACTAAAAACAGCAACTGAACCGACATCCTCGGCTACAGAATTCAGCGCAGCAACTTGCAGATGTTTCATTTTCCGCAGGTTTAGTTTAGTAAAAGTTCAAGTTTTAGTAGTTTTTAAAGCAACACCAGGGATACTTTAGGATGGATCTCGTCAGCGGCGAATCTAGGATTTGGGTCTGGGGGAGGGGGGCTCAGGTGTAAAATGTTTTGTATCGTCGGTCGTGACGAATGCCAAATCTTATGGCTTATGTAAACCAAAACAATTTAACTTTACAGACTAACTGATAATAAGAATCATAAAGAACACTACAATACTTTCGATAATTTAACAAAAAACACAATGAAATAACTAGCAAAAACATGTTTTTGACCATGTCAACGTTGCAAATACGAGTGGAATGACTACAAAAGTGGGAAAACTTTCGAGCCTGTCAAAAACCAGGAAGAAATGCTTTCACTTTTTTTAAAGGGAGATTAAGAAAAAACAGCTCTAGTAATTTTAAATAAAATAACGAATTCAGGTCTAGCTCGGGGGGGGGGGGGTTGCAGCCCGATAGCCACCCCCCTGGTTTCGCCACTGGATCTCGTAATATTAAGCAGTGGTCGGAAGACGAGGAAGGCACCTGAGCCAGTACCTTTCTATCCAAGCTTCAGCAGGAGAACATTTCAGCTTCAGACACACCAGGCTCACATACACCGCGGAAATTTGGGGAAATCGGGTTACGAAATTATAACCTTACAGTTCTGAAGCTGAGACCTTGCCACCAAGCTACCGCACTCAGCAGTTGAGGAATAGAAATCTTCCATTGAGATGCTGTTTTCAGGTCATCCTACCCACTGTCAAAATGATTGCATTGAAATAAATAACTTCATTATGCCATTATTAATGCAGAGATAGAATGAGTTTAGACAAAACAGGTTTAATATATTTAGCAAATAAACTAATTTATAACTTTACCCGAGTTTCTTAACCTTTTAACATTTGAGAGCCCATTTTCTATATCTGTTTTTATCGTTTCTCTTCTTCCTATGAATGTTAGAATATTAAAAACTAGTTAATACAGTGGAAAAAGATTAAATCGAACGTTTTTCATTCGAATTCCTTTTCGGGTTCCTTGAATGTCCTATTAACATAATGTTATAATATCTTCTATAATTCAAATTCATTTTAGTTAATTGAAAATTGAAAATGAAAATTGCTTTTATTTCTAAAATGTTTTCGTTGGATAAGTGTTTTCATCTACACAAAAGTTTTATTATACAATTGTTGTATTGTGTTATTACAACTGTTGTACAATTGTGTATACTGTTTATTGAAGTCACTTGTTTATAAAAATTGTTATTTTCAATTTACTACTTTTTAAGAGTTATTATCACTTTATTTATTACTGCTTATTTGTTAGTTATATATTATTTACTAGCGGAGTACCCGGCGTTGCCCGGTCCTTTTCAGGTCAAAATTTTTTGTAAGACCGGAAACTTAATTATTATTTATAAATAACAAAATGTTTATTAATTTTTTTAATGCGAGAATATCTTACGAGAATCAATTTTTTTATGAAAAGATCCATAAATTAATAGTACACAAATTTCTTTCATTTATCTTATATAATAGTATACAATATTACGTATATTTCTCGAATTATTATCCAATTTTGGTGGGCATTTTATTATTTTAGGAACCCTGACCATAAAACTTTGATGCTAATTGGTCCATTTGCTCAATGTATTTCAATAACTGTCCTCCACTCAACCCAAAAGGGTGCGATATAGGGCCCATTTCTAAATACAGTATTCTTTTTCTGCTGTTGTTGAACAATGTTGGGGTCATTTTTAAAATAACATTTTAACAACCAACGTGTCTAAATCAGCTAATGAAACATGTTTCGTCAAAAGTGCTCAACCGTTCTAAATAAACATTTCCCCACATCTTACCGTTAGTTATCATCCTAAAGGAATGATCAAGAAAGATTTAACCCTTCCATATTTTTAGTTCGACATGTTGAAACCTGCGAGTTATGCTTCATTTTGATCAATCCATTTTTTTAAGTTTATTTAAGAGACATTGCCCCAACCTACCCTAAAGGGCTGCCTTAGGGCTTATTTACCCCCAGTAGTGCTTCATGTCGATTAGAAAGGAACATGCGTTCCAAAGTTTCATCAAAATCGCTCCAGCAGTATCGAGTTTCGCGTCAATCGTCCTGTGTCTTTACTCCACTTTACTTGAGGTATTGAGTAAGTATTTGTGCTAAAGTGCTTTTTTTGGTTTGTGAGGAACATATGCATAATGTTTCATCAAATTGCCCAAGCAGTATCAAATTTCATGCGAATCGTCTATTTACCGCATGCATTTAAGGGACTTTTTCCGACCCTAACCTTATAGATTAGATTAGCGTAAAATTAACTTATAGATTATTTAGCCTTACAGTATTTTTAGTCGGCTAATTAGAAGTACTCTATGTATCAAAATTCATCACCGTATCCAACATTATGTCAATCGGCCCAAGGGTTTGCATGTAGTTTGATGATTTTCACCCAACCTACTCTGAAGAATTGGATTAGCGTTTATTTACCCCTACTGTACTTTTAGTCAACCTGAGAGGAACATATGTTCCCTGTGTCATCAAATTTCCCTAGAGAAAGAGAGAGAAAGAGAGAGAGAGAGAGAGAGAGAGAAAGAGAAAGAGAGAAAGAAAGAAAGAGAGAGAGAGAGAGAGAGAGAGAAAGAGAGAGAGAGAGAGAGATCACTGAGAATCAGGCGAAATAGACCCCATCATGCATTATTTATTTGCCCACGACGGCACAGCCTACCCAGAGGGTGTAAGGCACTGGAGAGCAGGGAGTACAAAATAACAACAAAACAGAAAGAAAAAACATTACATCAAATGACAAAACATCACAACAAAACTGAATTACACTGCATGCAAAAAAGCAACAACAAAAGCAAAAGTTCTGAACAACTAAACAGAAGACAAAGGAAGTGACAAAAAAGTTCATGAAAAAGCATCGAATAGTAAAACAGGAAAACAAAGACAAATTAAAATTTACACAGAAACTTTAGAAACACATTAAACTTAAACACATTAAACTTTAAAACACATTAACTTAATTAAACACATTACAGCAAGTGTGACAATTCAATAGAAAACGTTCAACATTTTATATTTCAAGAAGAAATAAAAAAAACATACTAATTTTAAAGAAACAATGATATAGTTTTTGACAAAATTTCATCAGTCGGAAAGTTGATTGAAAATGCAACTGCAAATCTTAAAAATTTCTTTCAGTTTCACAAGTCGAAATTTATTATTAACTAAAATTTTAAACCATGTGGTTTTGTTTGCGTCAGTAGATCTATTTGAATGAAATTTTTTAGTGAAAGTACAGTCAAAAACTTAGTAGTCTACATCACCTTGTAAACTGCATTTGCAATTTGCTGGTTAATTTGAAACTATATAAATATTAAACAAATGGGCCATGACCTGTTAACAATTGTATTACATATTTGTTAGTAATAATTAAGTTAAAATCAACAGACTCAATGCACCCCATTACTCGTGTTCCTGTTTCAGAATCCATCCAATAGTTTTGTCAGCTGCTTAATATAAATTCTTTAATTTTAAATTTTAGGAAAGAGTAGGGTGCAGGAACATTAAATTTTTGTCCAGAAACTGTAGCAGTTTTTGAAAATTGATCATCAAGTTCATTGCCTGGGACGCCAGCACAGGCCTTGACTCAGGAATTTTTAATGTTTTACACGGAATTGGATCTGATGTTAAAACTTTTACAGCGACATGCTACACAGTTGGAGAATCAACTGCCTGTTTTTAATTCACGCAGATTTAAATGAAATATTTACATTTTTGAAAACGCTGCTTGAATTCTGAAAATTTAAGATAAAAGAACTTTTAGGACTGCTTGTTTAGAAACACTTAAATTAGTGTATGTTACGCTCCAGAATTGTGAGGAAATATTAAACGAGTAACCGTGGTTTGTTTGCATATTTGAAATGTAGAATAAACTGGAGTAGGCTGCGTTCTAGAAACAGTGACATATTTTGTCTCCTTGGATGTGTAAGAAATTGCAAGTAGCTACATTTGCCACTTCAAACAACATTTCGAGCAAAATTTAGTGATCTTTATATTCAGAAATTAAAATGTTTCTTTTCTACCTCTTTTAATTCTTAAGACAAGGCTCTAAATAGATTATTTCCTTTTCCTATTAATCCATTCAAAGAAGGAAAAATAGAAAAACATGGTGCAGTTTTCAAATTTGGTACAGTTGTTGGGGGTAGTATCCTAAACGACATGCTAAAAGTCTCCGCCTCTGGCGGTGCGCGGGAATACAGGGGGGGGGGGGGGTTAAGGAAATTATGCTTCGTTTCAGTTACGTATTGCTCATAAAGAACACTAAAATACTTTCGATAATTTAACAAAAAACACAATGAAATAACTAAAAAAACATGTTTTGATCGCGTCAACGCTGCAAATACGAGTGAAATGACTACAAAGTGGAAAACTTTCAGAGCTGCCAAAACCAGGAAGAAATGTTTTCACTTTTTTAAAGGAGAGATTAAGAAAAACAGCTGTAGTAATTTTTAAATAAAATAAGAATTCTGTGGTCTAGGCTCGGGGGCGGGGCCGATAGCCCACCCCCTGGTTCCACTGGATCTCGTAATATTAAACATCTGGTCGGAGGACGAGGAAGGCACTGAGCCCATTCTTTCTCTCAAGCTTCAGCAAGAAACATTTCAGCTTCAACACACAGGTTCACATGCACCAAGGAATTTGGGAAAATCGTTTCGAAATTGCCACAGTTCTGAAGCAGAGACCTGCCAAAGTCCTGCACCTAACAGTTACTAGAGGAATGAAATCTTCCATTGAGATGCTATTTTCGGTCATCCTACCCACTGTCCAAAATGTTGCATTGAAATAAATAACTGTATTACCTATTATTAATGCAGAGAGTAGAAGTGATGGACAAAACAGGTTTAATATATTTTATCAAATAAACCAATTGATAACTGTTAAGCTTAGGTTTCTTACACCTTTAGCATTTGAGAGCCCATTTTCTATATCTGCTTTTATCGTTTCTCTTCTTCCCTGTAGATATTAGAATATAAGAAAACTAGTTTACTGAGTGGAAAAGGTTAATTCAACGTTTTTAATTAATTTCTTCTCGGTTTCTTGAATCTCCATTAACATAATGTTATAATATCTTCTATAATTCAAATTCATTTCATTAATTAAATGAAAATGAAAATTATTTTATTTCTAAAGTTTTTCGTTGGATAAGTGTTTTCATCTACACAAAAGTTTTATTATACAATGTTATATGTGTTATTACAACTGTTGTACAATTGTATACTGTTTGTTAAGTCACTTGTTTATAAAAATTGTTATTTTCACATTTACTACTTTTTAAGAGTTATTATCACTTTATTTATTACTACTTATTTGTTAATTATATATTATTTACTAGCGATTACCCTGCGTTGCCCGGTCCTTTTCAGGTCAAAATATTTTATAAGACCGGAAACTTAATTATTATTTATAAATAACAAATGTTTATTAATTTTTTAATGCGAGAATATCTTACGAGTAATTTTTTTATGAAAAGATCCATAAATTAATAGTACAAAAATTTCTTATCATTTATTTTATATAATAGTATACAATATTGTATATTTCTCGAATTATTATCAATTAATTTTGGTGGGCATTTTATTATTTTAGGAACCTGACATAAAACTTTGATGCTATTGTCCATTTGCTCAATGTATTTCAATAACTGTCCTCCACTCAACCCAAAAAAGGTACGATCAATCAGGTCAATGATATGGCCCATTTCTAAATAGTATTATTTTTCTGTTGTTCAGAAATGTTTGGGTCATTTTAAAATAACATTTTAACACTAACCTGTCCAAATCAGCTCATGAAACATGTTTCGACAAAATTCTCCAACCGTTCCAAATAAAATTTCTGCATGTCTTATCAGTAGTTATCATCCTAAAGGAATGATAAGAAAAATTTAACCCTTCCATATTTTTGTCTGACATGTTGACTCTGAGTTATGCTTCATTTTGTTAATCCATTTTAAGTTTATTTAAGCATTCCCAACCCACCTAAAGAGGTGCCTTAGATTTACCCCCAGTAGTGCTTCATGTCGATTAGAAAGGAACATGCCGTTCCAAAGTTCTTCATCTCGCTCAGCAGTATCGAGTTTCCGTGTCAATCGTCACTGTGTCTTACCTCCACTTGCGATATATTGAGGTAAGTATTTGTCTAGTGCTTTTGGTTTGTGAGGAACATATGCATAATGTTCATCAAATTACTAAGTCATATCAAATTTCTGCGATCGTCTATTTCGCATGCATTTAAGGACTTTTTCCGACCCTAACTTATAGATTAGATTGCAAAATTAACATAGATTATTTAGCCTTACATTTTTTGTCGCTACATTAGAGTACTATATGTATCAAGTATCAAAATCTCAGCCGTATCCAACAATTATGTCAATCGCCCAGGGTTTAATGTAGTTTGATGATTTTCTACCCAACCTACTCTGAATAATTGGATTAGCGTTTTAACCCCTACTGCAGTCAACCGAGAGGAACATATGTTCCCTGGTCAATTTTCCCTAGAGAGAGAGAGAGAGAGAGAGGGAGGGGAGGGAGGGGAGAGAGGAGGAGAGAGAGAGGAGGGAGAGGGAAAAGAGAGAGGATCGCTGAGAATCAGGAGAAATAGACCCATCATGTCATATTGTTACCCCACAGCACAGCCTACCCAGAGGGTGTAAGGCACTGGAGGCAGGGAGTACAAATAACAACAAAACAGAAAGAAAAACATTACATCAAATGACAAAACATCACAACAAAACTGACACTGCAGAAAAAAGCAACAAAAAAGCAAAGTTCTGAACCTAAACAGAAGACAAAGTGACAAAAGTTCATGAAAAAGCATCGAATAGTAAAACAGGAAAACAAAGACAAATTAAATTACGAAACTTTAGAAAACACATTAAACACATTAAACTTTAAAACACATTACTAATTAAACACATTACAGAGTGTGACAATTCAATAGAAACGTTCAATTTTATATTTGAAGAAATAAAAAAACATACTAATTTTAAAGAAACAATGATATAGTTTTGACAAAATTTCATCGATCGGAAAGTTGAGTTGAAAATGCACTAAATCTAAAATTTCTTTCAGTTTACAAGTCAATTTATTATTAACTAAATTTTAAACCATGTGGTTTTGTTTGCGTCAGTAGATCTATTTAAGATAAATTTTTAGTGAAAGTACAGTCAAAAACTAGTAGTCATCATACTGTATACATTTTGCAATTTGCTGGTTAATTTGAAACTATATAAATATAATAACAAATGGGCCATGACCTGTTAACAATTGTATTACATATTTGTTAGTAATAATTAAGCTAAAATCAACAGACTCAACACCCATTACTCTGTTCCTGTTTCAGAATCCATCCAATAGTTTTGTCAGCTGCTTAATAAAATCTTTAATTTTAAATTTTAGGAAAGAGTAGGGTGCAGGAACATTAAATTTTTGTCCAGAAACTGTAGCAGTTTTTGAATGATCATCAGTTCATTCCTGGGACGACATGGGTTGACCCAGGATTACAAGCCATCAGGAATTTTTAATGTTTTACACGGAATTGGATCTGATGTTAAAACTTTTACAGCGACATGCTACACGTTGAGAATCAACTGCCTGTTTTAATTCACGCAGATTTTGAAATTTTACATTTTTGAAAACGCCTTTGAATTCGAAAATTTAAGATAAAAGAACTTTTAGGACTGCTTGTTTAGAAACACTTAAATTAGTGTATTTACGCTCCAGAATTGTGAGAAATATTAAACGAGTAACGTGGTTTGTTTGCATATTTGAAATGTAGAATAACTGGAGTAGGCTGCGTTCTAGAAACAGTGACATATTTGTCTCCTTGGATGTAAGAAATTGCAAGTAGCTACATTTGCCACTTAAAACAATCTCGAGCAAAATTTAGTGATCTTTATATTCAGAAATTAAAATGTTTCTTTTCTACCTCTTTAATTCTTAAGACAAGGCTCAAAATAGATTATTTCCTTTTCCTATTAATCCATTCAAGAAGGGAAAAATAAA